>JBBPNY010000367.1:0-20789 GCA_038091165.1 Rubroboletus pulcherrimus
CGAATTTAATAGCCCAGGAGGAAACTAAAGCTGCAAGGAAGTCCAGGAATCCTGTCCGCCCGGTGCGATCCTGCAACTCCCCGACTCGACCTCTTATGCCAGTGTGTGCATGCATGAAACACGGTTATTTCAACTCTGCGCGGATGACTAGCTTGGGAAATGACGGCCACCGAAACCAACACTAATTCACATACGTATCGGCATGGTTTTGGCCCGTGTGCCATGTTCTCAGTCGCTAACACTCGAGAATGGCAGGCGGGCCTCGAGGCTCGCCAGTCTCCGTTTGGGCGGTCCCCGTACACGCTCCAACGCCATTCCACTTGAGTAGCAGTTCGTTCGCAGCGGTGAGAGTCAGTGAGAGCGGGCTTGAGTCTGTCACGTGCTAGATATCCGTTTTTCCATGGATGCGACTTATAATCAGTGACTCAGTCTTAGCTCCCACTCCCGCTTCCTCACAGCTCCCCCTCCCCCACTCCCTTGCAAATGGCTCTTGCAGAATCCCCAATTCTCTCGTCTCACTTCAGTGCAGAGTCCGACGCCATACAGGATCTCTTTTCCCGTTCCCGATCTCTGAAACGATCCCATTCCAGGAGAGATGAAGCGCTCGATTCCTTAATCTTCGCTGCTGCAGCAGCATCCGGCCCTCACATAACCCGCAATCACTCCGGTCATGCCATTCACCTACCGCTCTCCCAAAGTCCCGAACGAATCAAACGTTCGGATGACTCGGCCGCAACCCCGCCGGACCACAAGCCGCAGTATGTCAGTAGGCAGGCGCCAAGAAGGCTGCGCCTACATGGCCAGGAGCAGCCACTAGAAGTCAAGGAGAAAGAAAATATACCGCAGCCAATCAGCTCCCTCTACTCTACCGAGACACTCTTGCCGTCTGTATCTCGAAAGAGAGAGCCGCCCTCAGCATCATCGGCCATTGAATCGACGACCGTTTCTCTGTCACAACTCCCTTTTGAATCGGGAGTTCAAGTTCGGTGCATGGCTCGCACTCGCATACCCACTCCTCACGGTACTGTCTTCTTACATCTCTACCACAATAACCGCGACAACAAGGAACATCTCGCAATTGTCATCGACCCCGCACAATATTCCATAGACAGCCAGTCCACCGTACCACCCATACGTAGTCACTCCCTTGATGCTATATGGAGTGACGGCGAAACACAGGAAGATCGGATTCTGAGGGGTGCCTATGTAGGGAGACTCACCCCTGAAACCAAAATCGCTTCTCGACCTATAGACCAATCTCGACGGCCTACGGACATTCCACTGCCGCTCGTCCGCATTCATTCCGAATGTTTCACTGGTGAAACTATTGGAAGCATGCGCTGCGATTGTGGAGAGCAGCTCGACGAGGCCATTCGCCTCATCTCCCAGCCTATCCAGGTCTCGACATCGCCTTCAGCAACTATCCCCGGCCGAGGCGCTGTGATCTATCTCCGACAGGAGGGTCGTGGTATTGGTCTATTGTCCAAAATTCGGGCTTATAACCTGCAAGACGTGGGACACGACACCGTCACCGCCAACCTCCTGCTGGGATACAAGGCCGATGAACGTGGTTATGATCTCGCAGCAGCCATCTTGAGAGATCTTGGATTAGGCTCGGAGCAAGGGGAGGGTATCCGGCTGTTGACGAACAACCCAGACAAAGTTATGGCACTTGAAAAGGAGAGGTTAAGGGTGCTCGAGCGCGTGCCGATGGTACCGAGGTCATGGAAGTGCCAATCCGAGTCAGCACTGTCTTCAAGTGAAGGGGTGCTTGAGAGTCGCAAAGCAGGTGTCACCATGATTGGTGGGGACATGGTGCGGGGTGCGGATCTGAACAAGTACCTCCGGACAAAGGTCTTACGGATGGGCCACATGTTACCGTTGAGCATGATCGATAGGAGGGAGATGCAGTAGCATTCGTGTATACAGCACTAACCTTATGGCTTACTTTACATTAGATATCGTGGACCAGTATTTTACTATTTAAAGTTGAACAGTGAACTGTATATGAAGGGCCGTCTGATTACATAACCAGCTTTAAGGTGTCTGTTTCGCTGCTCGAGGCATGCACCAGGTCTGCCATGTTCGATCCGCTTAGCTCGACAAGCTCCGTCTTTGCCAATGGAGACAATCAGTCCACACCACCGTGGCCGACCACGCCACACGAGCCCAACTCTCCGATACCCAACCTTCGTCGTGCCTCGCCGTCGTCGGTCATCACCCACAAGATAGAGTCAGACGGCCTCTTCGGAAAAGAGCCTAAAATCTACGGTGCACCGGAACCTGGTCTCGTTTCCCCTCAAACCACTATAGGCTCTAACGGGGTAAGATATGAAAAGAGTGAGCCTTATCTTCGTGTGCGGATTACTGGGTTGGATCGCAACAGAAGGGATATTCTCTTCAAATTTGATGCCCAAGTGCGTACTGTATCCATGAAACTAGATGACATCCGCCAAATCTTTTCGCTTGTTCCATATGCATAGACGAACCTTTCCAATTTCACGGGTACGACATATCGCAATGTTTCTCGCTCGTTCCTCGAGTTTCAACAATTCTATGACGCCTTGCTCAATAACTGTCCCCACACTATTATCCCCGCTCTTCCCCTTGCCCAGACCTCAGCCCCGACAGATGAAGAAGACGATCGTCTAGTACGAATCATGTTGCAGAGATGGTTGACGCGGATATGCGAAGACCCGATCGTTATGTATGACGAGGACCTGCGGTCATTCATTGAGAGCGATTTTGGCTATCAGCCGATGCCCCGTCCAAGGCGGAAAACGGGCTCTGGGTTTGGACTCATCCGTCGTGGTGTACCAGACGAAGATGAAGGGCTACAGCGTGCCAGATTCGAGCTTACCAAACTTGAAACACAATTCCTTGACGCTGCAAAAGCCATTGACAAACTTTCGATAACCAGGAGATGTAAGCGTTTTCTATGCTCGTGCTTATACTCAATCTGAATGCTGAATATCACGACAGCGCTATCCACTGCACATGCTGAAATGGGAAACAAGCTGATCAATGTCGCATCTTCAGAAGCTCATCCCCCACTGGGGAATGCACTCCGGAAACTGGGAAGGGCGTGGCATTGCCTCGCCGACCTCGATCAAGCACAGTCCATAAGCGAATGTGTAGTCGTTGGAGATACACTTGGCTATCAAGGAATGAACGCACGTTCTGCCAAGGAGGCGCTGCTTCAGCGAGCAGGTGTGTTGGAAGAGTACCAGGCCGCTGTCAAAGCGACGATATCCAAGAGAAGGAATATAGAGAGGTTGAAAGCTAGCTCTAATATTAGACCTGAACGTGTGGACGAAGCGCTGGAAGAGATGGAAGAGGTAATGGTCTCTCCGCACGTCGAACGCAGGTCGTTGAGGTGGTTTTTTTAGGCTAATAAATACGAGCAAGTACTTGCACAACGCGCCAACGGCATCTCTCAAAACCTCCACCGTGCTTTGGCGACGCATACCAGGACAGTAACAGACGATATAACTGCTGCCTTGATTGAGCATGCGCGTTCCTCTATCCAGTACGAGAAACAGTTACTCAGGGAACTCGAATCTCTCAGGGGGGATGTCAACACCGCCGACCAGAAAGTTGCTCCGCCAAAACCCAATGGTTACCCAAAACCTTACATTGTCCTGCCGCTGGAGGACGACGCCCAGCCAATAACGAGGGCCACAGTCACTGCGCCGCCTATCCCGCGGTCATCCAGTAGCTTCCCCGCTAGCACACCACCGGCAACTCAAACTACGTTCCGACCGCACAGCGCCGTTCCACAGTCACCAAGTGCAGGTCCGTCCACAGCACGGAGCTCAACTGCTCCATTGTCCCCGCCAATTTCAGCCCCATTTCAAGGTGGTCGTTTTGGAGATGGGACTCAATCCATGTTCGTGAAATCTACATCTTCACCTTTCGGACCTCCAGTTGCTGGTCCATCGTCTTCTTCGTCCTCACTCCCTCAGGGACCGCTCGGCGGTATAGTACAGACGCCCGCGCCTACTTCCCCATCGTTTAACCATCGTCTTGCTGGGGCAGATCCTCTCTCTACTCCGTCGGTAGCGACGAGAACACAACAACAAGTCCTTGATCCTCTCGCACATTTGGCACCGACAAATATGTCGCAATCGATGCGCGTGCATCCCTCACGGCCACGACTGGATGCGAAGGTTGCTGCGAGCAAATTGGCGAACATGTTCTAGGTCCATAACTGGCACTTTCAGTGGTTTGCGGATGTTTTGTGCCGTGTAATGGACATTTGCGCCTTATATGCTGGATTTTTTCTCTCTCCTGTTGTAGAAGATGGACTCGGTCCCGTTGAACGCGAGCAAAGTGTCCCGATCATCATCCAAGGTTGTGGTCTTAAATCGTGCTTGTAAGTGTGAGCCTTAATAGCGCAGTAGAGAATCCTTGCCCGACTGGATCTGTCTCTTAGACTTTCAAAGAACTTCGGAGGGTTCGTTCTCCAGCCCTCAATCTGGTTCCAGTATGAAGTATGACGTGGCTGGCCAATATCTCCGTGAATTCACTGACCGTACATGTGTGCATAGTACAGTGCAGTACATACTCAAAGTAATTCTTTTAGTGTTTCGATCACTTTGTCACCGAGTTCAACGGTGGTGGCTTTGCCACCCAAATCGGCTGTTCTCGTGCCATAACCACCGATGCTCTCGTCATCGAGAACCTGACGGACAGCAGCTTCTACAGCCTGAGCCTCCTTCTCAAGCCCAAGAGAGTACCTCAGTAGCATTGCAGCGCTGAGTATGGTTCCAACAGGGTTTGCGATTCCCTTTCCAGCAATGTCTGGCGCAGAACCGTGGATCGGCTCATAAATGCCCGATGTGGGCTTGAATGATGGATCCAAAGGCGATGCTGGCGCTCCTGCGAGGGATGCAGAAGGCAATAGGCCGAGAGAACCGGGTATAACACTGGTTTCATCAGAAAGACTAGGTACGTGAATTGTCAGGCGAGCGTAGAAAGTAGCGCACAAGGTACGTACATGTCACCGAACATATTTTCGGTGAGAATGACCCCGTTCAGTTTCTTGGGGTTGGCCACGATCAGCATGGCGGCAGTGTCGACCAAGTAATGATCGACGGTCAGTTGGGGGTATTCGTTCGCCAAAGTCTCGGTCACAACTTTCCTCCAAAGTCTCGAGCTCGCGAGGACGTTGGCTTTGTCGATCGAGTGGATAGGAAGGGGTGGGTTTGCAGCCAATGCAATCTGTGCTGCGACACGTGTAATCCTCTGTACCTCTGAAACGCTGTACACCATGGTGTCGTACGCCGTGTCCCCGTCACCCTGCTCTTGGCGAGGGCCAAAGTAGAGACCGCCGATGAGTTCGCGGATGACGATCATGTCGACACCCTTGGCGATCTCTGGCTTTAAGGGGGAGTAAGAGAGCAGGGAGTCGGATGCAAAGTTGGCAGGTCGGACGTTGGCATATAGACCGAGTGCTTTGCGGATTCGAAGCAGGCCCTGCTCTGGGCGAACCTTGGCCTCCGGACCCCACTTCGGACCACCAACCGAACCTCGGGGATGGTGAGTTCCACGACAATCGCCATATGTCATGCTTACCCATGAGTATGGCGTCTGCCTCCTGGCAAGCCTTGAGAGTTGAAGGAGGGAGAGGCTCGCCATGCTTGTCGATGGCACAACCTCCGAAGTCGTGGGATTCGAGGGTCAGCTTGGTTGTGGACGATGTCTCTGAGATAAGATCTAATACTCGCGTGGCTTGCGCGACAACATCGGGACCTTGAAGAGTACGATTGTCAGCATGAGCAAGCACACTGGAGGGGAGGTCCTACCGATCCCATCACCGGGGAGAATGACGACGCGGTATCTGGATATTTGATGAGCGAATGTGGGTGGATGTGATTGATCACTTACTGTTTGGGTGCCATGATCAGTGCAATCCCATGTGAGAGACACGCTTTAAGTACACCCGTGAAGAAGGAATTTCCCACACATATCTCCAACATCTACCAACGCCATGTCACAACCTTGTAAAAATTTGGTCCTGGATTCGGGTCCCCTTCTTTCTCTATCTCCGCTGCGGGGTTTGGCGGATACATACCTCACCGTCCCGCAGGTGTTGGACGAGCTCAGAGATAAACGGGCCCGGGAACATTTTGAGCAGCTGGGGCTCTCCACGGGTGTCCGAGTCAACATCCGGAATCCTGATCCTGGTTCGCTCGCTCAGGGTACTTACTAGGTCCCGTGCTTGCTCTTGTCCTGCTCACCGGGCCGACAGTGATACAGTTTGCGAAAAAAACTGGTGACTACGCCGTCTTGTCCCACGCCGATATATGCGTCCTCGCCCTGACCCATACACTGCAACTCGAAGAGAGTGCACTTTTAGAAAAACAAACGAAAGAGGAAAGCTGACCCTCTCAACGTGTTCGGGAAACAGCCTCACGATAATTCATAGATTCAATCAAACGACACCGGAAACGGAGAGGTACCACAATCTACCACGGAGATAGCTACCGCAGGCGACACACGGGATATTCTCGCAGCTCCGTACCCGGATCCAGAACCGATAAAATCATCGCAGTCGCCTTCGGCAGGCCCACAGGCTGTTGAGGGGGTGGATGTTGACGATCTCAGCCGCGCGACAAAGGATCTATCAATAGAAAGCCAACCAGGTAGTTCACTTCCTGAGAACGAGCCTCGCAACTTGGAAACTCGGCCTTCTGGGCTTGGCGGTGATTCTGTTGCAGAATCGACGCCAGAAGCGCCGCTTTACGATGATCCTTCAACTGATGAAGATGAAGGATCGGGGGAGTGGATAACACCTGATAATGTTGCTTTGCACAAGTCCCGTGCTCTTGAACTCCTTCCTTCCTCGGACGGTGATCTAAAGAAGCGGCGTCGAGTGGTTGATGAAGAAGCTGTTTTGGTTGGATGTATGACTGCAGACTTTGCCATGCAGAACGTCCTGCTTCAAATGGGACTGACATTGGTTGGCACAGAAGGCAAACGAATACAAAAAGTGAAAACTTGGGTGCTCAGGTGTCATGCTTGCTTCAAGTGAGCACGCCTCTTCTGCATTTTAGACTCGCTGTTGATTCCCATTAGAATATGCAAGGACGACTCAAAGCAATTTTGTCCTTCTTGCGGAAATCCAACGCTAACGAGAGTATCGGTAACACTCTCCTCTCCAAATGCCGCTGCAGACGCGCCTGTTATGGAGCTGCATCTCAAAAAGAACTTTCAATACAAATTGCGTGGAACGAAATACTCTGTTCCCGCCCCTCGGCCAGGGTCTGCCAAGACAGGACCAGGGGACGGCCTAATTCTTCGCGAAGATCAACTGGAATATATGCGAGCCAAAAAACGGGCGGATGGAAAAAGAGAACGCGATGAGCAGCGGATGCTCAAGGGTCTCGTAGATAGAGGTGGACAAGGTGGTGTTGCAGTGGGGAGCTGGTCAGATCCAGACTGGATACCAGGGATACTTGGCGGCTCGACAAAGGGGAGATCAGGAGGCACAGATGGCATGCCACAGATTGGCTATGGTAGGAGGAATCCCAATGAGAGGAGAAAACACTAGTTCTACGGCGGAGTACTGAAATACAGAGATAGGTTCGATGTTCGTGCGTTCACTGCATTTCATGAACCCAAGCTACGGTTCATGAATCGTCTCCTCTGGAAGGCCATCCACCATTTGCTCGGCTTCCCGCTGCCATCCGCATACAATCGTTCTGCTAGTCGAGCAGCTAGTTCCTGACGGACCTGTGTCAAGTAGGTGCGGAGATAATCTAGTTGAGTTGTTAGTGTGGGGTAGGCACGTGGATTAATGTCTCGCACCTGCATCTGCCCGATTTCCTGGACCGGCGTAGTGAGCGTTCAACGCAAAATTGGCATCACCAGGGATTGGGAAATTGTCCACAGAAAGAGTATTCAGCATCTTGGATGCCTCGATTTGTGTTGGAACAGTTTTGGCGGTACCGATCTTGGCCAGACAGTCGGACACAAAGAGAATTAGCACGATGAGCAGACGATCCGCAGGCCCCTTAATCTCAAAGTTGCGGAACAGAGAATTTGCTCGAAAAAGATCCAACGTTTCATCAATGATATCGGCCTGTTCTGGATCAGCTGAAAACGCGTCTTAGGTTGGAATTGGAGGTATAGTCGTCGACGCGTACCAACAGGTGCTGGCCCACGAATTTTGGTCTTGATAGGTAGGATGGACATGTTACCCACTTGTCGGGCGTCCTCTACCTCGTTCAGGGACGAGTGATAGGCCTACACACAAACAAACGAGCATTATCGTCTCCATTGCTATGGTCAGCCGGACCGTTGCACTGACCGGCATGGTTCGCAGTGGATAAGAGATGTTCACAGCCACACTGCAACAAGTGCAGCCACCAATTGAGTAATCACCATTGTAGTAAGGGGCAACTTGCTTCTGCCCTCAAGGTCAACCTGGTTCGCAACACGCAAGCTGACAGGTTAAATACTTGAACGACAACAAATATGTTTCGCGATCAAGACCCGGAGGGCGAACATGCCCATATGCTGTCCTCCGAGTGGAAGAAACCATCTCCAGACACCCTTACAAGTGCGTTGGGCTCGACATATCTTCCAAGGATACAGTGTAAATGACGTTGTAGAACTCATCAAACGCTTGCGCGCGTTAACGCTGAGACTTCTCCCTCTTGAAGTCGACGTGAAGATTATCAGTAATCCTACCAACAGAATCATCACGCCACTGGTGATGTCGTCCTATATGGAAGCTGCCGGCGATTTTACGGATGCGGTGGGTACATCTTCAACTCCCAGAACTCCTGAATGATTTATTTTATATTTTATACACTTCCAGCTCCCTTACTGCCTCCTCCGAGCACATTCAGAGTTCCTCCGGGAAGCACGACGCAATCCTGCCGACCACACTGAAAACCTTGGTCGTGGTACGTGTTCCAACCAGCATGTTTGTGACCAGCTTGTCAAGGATTGTTCAAGCTGTCGCTTGCGAGGTGCTTGCGCGCAGAATTGTGCACCAGATGCCGCTGGACAGGGCCATCCCAACGATCACCAGTCGATACAGCTATAGGGAAAGCGACGACGACATCAGCGAGGCCTCCAGTGCCCTTGAAGTTGCTATTGACAATCACTGGTGTGTGTCCCACTTCTAATTCTCGGGTTTGCTGGCCATTTTTACTGACTATTTTCATTTTCAGCACGATCTTTTTATCGTCCTCCGAAGTTCAAGATGGTTAGTGTCTTGGACGATGGCGAGGTGGAAGCTAAGATATCCTACAGTCGTGACTTCGCTCTGGAATGGTGTCCTTGTCCAATCTATTGATGAAGACGATGATATCCAATGTAAGCTAGCCGTTGGCACACCTTTTCTTCTTTTGACACCTCACCAGATGTACCGTACCATAAATCTCAGCGCGGAGACCTCTGGAGTAATATCGACCCCTCACGCATGTCAGTGCCTCGGTAAGTGGGTCTTTGCGCTTTTTTTCCCCCTCGGCGTCAGCAGGTATGCAGGTATCAGAACATCTTCCGAATCATCGTCTGGTTCATCTTCTTGGGTGTTTATTCACAAGCAGGTAAGAAAGGAGCGAAATGACACGCGTAATGCTAATGTTCCGGTTGCACAGTCAAAGAGCCCCTCGAGCGATTAAATCCGGTTCACGCATCACTTGATCCCTGGGAATATGCGCTCTATATCATGGCGCTTGCCTTCTGTCTTCAAGGTGATTCCACGAGTGCTTGTAGCGGGTGAATTACTGATTCTCATAATTGTAAAGATTTACACAGAGTATGTCTTGTGTTGTACATCTAAATGGCACTTCACTGACCCTGATAAAGTGGCAGAAACTCATCATCCACTACGCATCCTGGCGATCATTCGGGTTCTGGGATGTCATCGCGTTCATTACTCACACCTTGCTTCTGTTAGCATTCGTCTTTCGTATCGCTGGCTTTGAAGCAACAGAAAGCCGGACTGGCGATCTTATGCTGACGAGTTTCCAGGTTCTGAGCTTTATCGCGCCTTTCATTTGGTAAGCTTGTTTGCGTGCTCCCGAACTAACATTGAGACAATCCCCTCGCTATCCAGGATGAGTAAGATTGCATTTTAGGCTTCATGGACTTGCTGCTAAAGACTGCGCAGGACTCGTGACAGTATTTGATGGCTACCAGTAAGAATTAGAACATTATGACGGTCTCTCACTCTCACTCTCACTCTCACTTATACTATAGGTATATAGGAACTATGCAGATTTGTGTATCACGAATGCTGCAAGAGTCTAGTATTTTCTTTGCGGTGCGCACAAGCCTAATTACTGCACAGACAGGGCCTGAACATTGTGGTGCTTCTAGCTACTATGCCTCTTAGGTGCTGGGTTCGTGCAGGCTATGTATGCCTTAGACGCTGCAGATGGCAGAGCCGAGGATGTGTCCACAGTAAGTCGTAGTTTGTGTCGGAACCATGAGCTGTGGTCATCTGAGTTTTTTTAGGTTATCAATGTTCTGTTGCAAGGCCTCCTCCAGTAAATCTCTTTGTTCGTGGTTGCATGTTTGCTTTATCTAATGCCCTTGGGCTAGATCCCCGGATTATGCAAAATTCACAGGCAGGTCAGATCGCCGTCTTTTGAAGGGAAAATCTACTTAACCTGAAGTTGTTTCTCGTTCAGCCCTGTGGGATTGGCGCTATTTTACCTGTGAGCAGCGAGCCTGTCATGTGTTTCTTCTTCCCTCATCAGGATTTGTGTAAAGATGGAACCTCTCCACAGTAGTGATTCTGTTGAACATCTTGATCTCTCTGTTCGCTTCTGCCTACTCCGAGGTAAATACCGCCGTCCACCTATTGGATCTCATGATCTGAGTATATGCACGCCACAGGTCGTCGATGACGCCCAAGCTGAATACATGGCATTTTTTGCATGGAAAGCAGTTGCAATGATCAGAGCCCCTGATTCATATGTCTATCCTGCACCGTTTAATCTTGCCGAGACCTTCTTTATCGCACCACTGGAGTAAGGTCGAACTGAACTTTGATTGCAAAGTACTAACGGAATCCACAGACTCTGTGGACTCTCGGGAAAACATTATGCCAAGGTACGGATATGATCGTACCTGTGACTATCATAACCAACACTGCTCTGGATAGCTGAATCGAATTGTCATGACTATTGTCTTCTTCGTTCCGCTTTCTGCCATTGCTTTCTTCGAAGCCTCGTGGACGCAGAGATCATGGGTGATGCACTGGCTCAACGGAGAAGATGGAATTGACCTTGAAAATCCTACAATCATCGACCCCGTTGTTGAAGGGCCCGAGGCGGAGCACGGTTTGCAGATCAGCAAAGTACCCTTCAATGAATTGGTCAGAAAACTCCCAAATACAGCACAGGTATGCCCTCCATAATATCGTTCGTATTCAATTGTCGATCCTTAACGACCCCCACTAGTCAACCGAAGCGACGATCTTGAAGGAAGTGTCAGATATCCAGGAGAGTCTCCACGTCTTGTCGGAGCGGATCCATCAACTCCGGACGTCGATGTAATTTGACTCTGGCCTCCAAGTATAGTTACTTCTGGCATGCGTAACCTGGGTTTGTCCCGTCTGCAAAACAACTTACCAATAAAGTGCGGGGGACAGGATTCCCGCTTTCTTCCTTGATAAGTGGACTGGATGCTTCGTATATGAGCAGATAGCCTAATGGTCTATGCATCATTAATATCATCCTCGTTAATGGCCTCGGGCTGGCCCCTAATTTGGGTAAAGACATCCATTGCCTTCACGAAGTAGGGTCTGATTTCGTTGATCTCCGTTGAACATAGGTTCGGCAACTAAAGAAACCCAATTCTCAGCATAGAGACATCGTACCAGTAAAAGAAAAGAAGTGTACACTAAGTTCACTGTGATCGATTTGACTCAGACCATCTCGGCTTTTTGATTGGCGTGCCTCGCGTAAATCTTTCAGTAGAGACCTAACCTTCTCCGCGTTCTGCACGTCGTCGGACGCCCTAGCGTAACATGAGGCTGGACGACAGGTAAACCAGGGCAAACTTCTTACACGTCCAAAATAACCTTGGCGATCTCTGCGAAGCGAAATGGAAGACGACTGAACTCCGATTCACTCGTTTCTTCCGACAGTCGGTCTTGCAGGAACTCTAAGAAACGGGTCAAGTCGGACTGAAAAAGGAGAGGCATCGCATGCATACCAACAGTAAGCCAGTCAGGGGGGACAATATGGCACTTCTTCTTGAGCTTCAGGTTCATACCCATCCAGAGCGGTATGCGACTCTTGTTGGGGGGGCGCAGTGGCCCGTATGCACCCTGGATATCGTATCAGAACAAGCTACGAGGAAACAGGCGTTCGTTTAACCGAAATGAAAGCCGTTTTCTCCAATGCGATCAGCGGGACTATCTCAATCAAGTGTTCCGACGCGATTAGCTCCAGCTCAGGAGGGGTGACGGACACCCGTAGCGGTTGTGGAAGAGCCATACTTGACGGAGATCAAGGTCAAGAGGTACTTACCACTTACATGCACGTGACCGGTCGCGTTTTGTTGAACACGCGTTATGAGCTCAACGTATCTTCGACTTGAACGATACCCATCTCCGACACATTGGGAAATATACCAACCGACAACACAAGATTGACACAGGACAACTCTTTTTACAGATACATTTCAACTACGTGGTCCAGGACCTATCAAGGAAATGCTCGGGACAAGGACAAAGCAAGTCAATTCATACGGCCGGCGAGGTTCTCGGATCGTCAATGTGTCAGATCGACGAGACCGAGAATCAGCAGACTCATCTGAAGCAGCCTCAGATGTGGACACTCCCCCTCCCCCTCGAGCCCCCAGGAGGGAAAACGCCATCATCATCTCACCCGCAAAGCCTCGGGTGGGACTTCGCAGACTTAGAGGTTCAAGCCGCTCCCCAAAGAGTTCGCCGTTGGCTCAAAACAGAAATGTGCAGCCAAAGACAACGCGGGACGCTACCACGAGGCGAATGCAGTCCAAGCTAGAATCAAGCACCCACATTCGCCAGCCCCTTACCCCTCTCCGCCCCAACGGTACCTCGTCAAACGAGCGGCCGTCCTCTGGGGTCAAGGGTAAATACAAAGCATCTACCACAAAACCTACGCACGTCAGCCTGAAGCCTTATGCACCAGTTATCGCTGTTGACATCATTGTTTTCGACGAGGACGGAAGTATGTTGACACAAGAGCGTCGTCTCTCCCACACAGAAATACAGGCAAACCAACTACGCACTGCAACTGGAAAGGGTAAAAAAAAATCTAAAACGTCGCCATCCAGCCCTCCGCCTATCGTCATCAGCGATGACAGTGATCCGGAGGTGGTTTCACCCAAGCCAGTCGCCAAGCGATTGAATCGAAGGCCTCATGCCATCGTCGTTTCATCTGATGAGTCCGAAGTGGGTGATACAGGCACTGTACGCAGGAAACACCTTGCTCCTCTTGTGAAGTCGCACTCAAGATCAAAGTCGCTGCGTGTAGAGGTGGCGATCCCACCTGCACCAGCCCGAAAATCCAAGATTGCCAAAAACCCTCCGAATTCAAACCCACCCGCTCTGTCCCCTCCAAGGACACCTACGCTACCAGCCCCTACTCTTCAGCCTGGTCCAGCCGCCATCCCATCACTTCTCGTACCACCCATTCCTATTGCGAAACCAAGACAACTCACACCAATCCGTGGTAGTTCGAATCGTTCATTATTTCGTCATCCACCATCCACGCCTTCAACTCCGACTGAGGCTGACCTTTCATTGGACCTTGAGCAGCTAAACCTTTCCGATACCACAGAAATCGATGACTTGACATCCCAGCCGGAATATCTCTTACCTCTATTGAACGAATGCGTGCAGACTTCTCCGTACGAGTTCTCTGCATTCATTGAGACATTCCCATTCGATCCTGTCGTTCAATCTTCAGCAGAAGGTGAAGATGCAAGATTTCGCAAGATTGGAGAAGCATCGTACTCAGAGGTATTTGGCATCGGCGACGTGGTTCTCAAAATCATTCCGATTCGGTCCGAAGAGGAGTTGACGCTTCCAGAAACGGCTGAAATACCGGCACCTAGTGATGCCAAGGACGTCTTGAAGGAAATAATTGTAACGAGGGAAATCGGAGAGATTTGCGACAAGTTCGTCAAACTTCTGAAAACATATGTGGTGCGGGGAAGGTATCCGTCTCTGCTCTTAGATCTATGGGACGAATACAACGAGAGGAAGGGCTCTGAAAGTATACGACCGGGTAAGCCCCAAAAGCTTACTGATCCCTACATTATCGTTGAGCATTCATAAATGTAGATTCATTCGGGTTAGCGCAGATCTATGCTATTATCATACTACCAAATGGAGGACCGGACTTGGAATCGTTTGCATTCAAAAACGTTTCAAAATCTGGCTGGCGTCAAGCTTGTGGCATATTTTGGCAAGTCGCAAGGGCTCTTGAACAAGCTGAGCACCTGGCAAATTTCGAGGTGTGTAGGCAGACCGACTCTGAGATTTACTTCTGGTCGAGCCTGACGGATTCATGAAAGCACCGTGACCTCCACTGGGGCCAAATTCTCGTGAAGAGTTTGCCTGTCAAAAAGTTAACGAGTAAATGTCCTAGGTCACGGATAGCTATGGATGACACCCGCTTCGGTGTCAAGGTTACCATAATCGACCTGGGTCTATCTAGAATGAATGCTGCGGATGCCCAAGGTTCCAATATTTACTGGACACCTTTTGATAACGAGATATTTGAAGGGGAAGGTGAGCTAGTGTCGCGATTTGGTCACAGGTGCAGCTGCTAACGCTGACATGTAGGCGACTACCAGTATGATATTTACAGGATGATGAGGGACCTTACCAGTGGTGCCTGGAAGTCTTACAATCCCTTCACGAACGTAATGGTAAGTACTCCTGTGTTTACATCCCTTCCGACCCATCCATTTTTGGTCATAGTGGTTGCACTACTTGGTCACCAAATTACTACACGAAAAGCGTCTGAAGCTGCCAGGCGGCAAGAGGCAGACCGGGGGAGAGACTCAGATGGTGTCACATACAGGATACGATGAACAAGAGTGTTACGATTGCCTCGCGGAGATGGAGAGGCTGCTGGGCAACTGCATTGCTTCAGCGCGGAAGGGACAGAAAGCCCGTCGGAAAACGGTTGTACCATCGAGTGGACCTAAGTCTGCAAGGGATGTCATTGTTTATGGGATGCGACAGGGCTGGGTTCAATGACAATCTTTATTTGTAACTTTGGTAACTTAGCTCTCTAAGTCTGAATCCTTCCTATTTGGGACGGTCGTAGCGCGACGATATCGTCCGAACTCGTCAAGTTACTTAGTTGACGAACGGCAGCAGGTACTTAAAACTTCTCAGTACCTTTTCCAAGTTGTCTCTCTGACTTGCTTTTATATCTCCGTGGTCAGAACATTGACATGTCCGAGAATTCGACGCAGTTCAACACACAAGACATTCTCTGTCTCGATCAATATCTGGAGCCGTTCCTTCCGGCCATCGAGCGCCGCCACAAGCAGTTCCGGCAGTGGAAGGATGCCATCTTCGAGCATGAAGGAGGCTACGAAAATTTTACGAAGGGCTATGAGGTGATGGGGTTTACGGTAAAAGAAGATGGTACCGTAGTGTACCGAGAGTGGGCACCGAACGCTCAGGAGGCCAACTTGATCGGGGACTTCAGTCAGTCCAAACTCTCTACTTGCGTGCGCGTCCCATGCTGAAACATTCCACAGATGGATGGAACAGGCTGTCTCATCCAATGGCGAAGAACCAGTACGGGGTATGGGAGATTATGCTCCCTCCCAAAGCCCCGGGTGAGCCCGCCATACCCCACGACTCCAAGTTGAAGGTGAGTTCAGCACTGAACTCAGTTACCGACAGTGACAAATGAGTCGTCGAGCTAGATATCCATGATCCTGCCCACTGGTGCTCGAATCGAAAGATTGCCTGCCTGGATACGCCGGGTTACCCAAGACTTGACATACTCCCCGGCGTATGAGTCTCGATTTTGGAATCCGCCTGTAGCGGAGCGCTACCAATTTAAACATTCTCGCCCTCCACAGCCACAGTCTGTCAGGGTCTACGAAGCCCATGTCGGCATTTCGACATCAGAACACCGGGTGGGGACATACAAGGAATTCACGAAGGATGTCCTCCCTCGGATCCAGAAGCTTGGGTACAACACCATTCAGTTGATGGCGACTATGGAACACCCCTACTATGCATGTAAATTTACATTTCTATCTCCTCGGGACTTCGATCAACAATGGTTTTCAAGCGTTCGGGTATCAGGTTACTAGCTTCTTTGCCGCCAGTTCTCGATACGGCACACCTGAAGAGCTTCGAGAACTCATTGATACTGCTCACGGAATGGGTATCATCGTCCTCCTTGATGTCGTGCACTCTCATGCGTGCAAGAACATTCTGGATGGTTTAAATACCTTTGATGGTACTGATCATCTTTACTTCCATGAGGGAAGCAAGGGACGGCATGAACTCTGGGACAGCAGGTTGTTCAACTATAGCTCACATGAAGTTCTGAGGTTTTTGCTCAGTAATTTACGATTCTACATGGAGGAGTACCAATTCGATGGATTCCGATTCGACGGGGTCACTAGCATGATGTATTTACACCATGGTATCGGGACCGGATTCTCTGGCGGATACCACGAGTATTTTGGTTCTGGTGCAGACGATGAGGCTATCGTTTATCTGATGTTGGTGAGTGCATCCCCGTGAAATCCGTTTAGATTCTTGACAGAATACAGGCGAACGACGTTTTGCATGCACTCTATCCCTCGGTTATCACCGTTGCAGAGGACGTGTCTGGCATGCCGTTGCTCTGTTTTCCTGTCAGCCAGGGTGGTATTGGGTTTGATTATCGTTTGTCGATGGCCATTCCAGACATGTGGATCAAACTCCTCAAACACACGTCCGACGAGGATTGGGACATGGGCAACATTGTCCATACTTTGACAAACCGTAGATACGGAGAGAAGAGCGTAGCATATGCTGAGAGCCATGATCAGGCTCTGGTTGGTGACAAGACCCTGGCATTTTGGTTGATGGATAAAGAAATGTGTAAGTTTACAGTCTCTGACGATGAATCGGATGGACACTGAACTTGCGAACCTAGACACCAGCATGTCAAATCTAACCCCTATGACCCCTGTCATTGCTCGTGGGCTCGCTTTGCACAAGATGATACGGTGAGCTGGGCCCAAACGCGCCCGCGGTCAGCAGTTCAATCAGTTCAGATTACTGGTCCATTCCCTTGGCGGTGAGGGCTATCTGAATTTTGAGGGAAATGAGTTTGGACACCCAGAGGTAGGCATCGCAAGTGTTGATCCCGTCTTCTGGCACTTATGTGGTCATCCAGTGGCTTGACTTCCCCCGCGAGGGAAACAACAATTCCTTCCAATATGCACGCCGACAATGGAGCTTAGTGGACGACCATCTGTTGCATTACCAGCATCTAAATAACTTTGATGCTGCGATGAATAGTTTAGAAGGCAAATACAATTGGCTGACCTCCGCACCGGTACGTGCAAAGCAGGATGTATCTCCGTTCAGCTGACAGACCACTTGAAAGGCTTATGTTTCGCTCAAACACGAAGGCGATAAGATGATTGTCTACGAGCGCGCCGGTCTTCTGTTCATATTCAACTTCCATCCCCAGAACTCATTTACGGATTACCGTGTCGGTGTCGACGTCGCAGGCGAATATACAGTCGTCCTGAGTAGCGATGAGAAGAAGTATGGAGGATTTGAAAATGTGACCTCGGGCGGTAAATATCTGACAACACCCCTGGAGTGGAACGGAAGGAAAAATTGGACGGAGGTAAGACGTCGAGCTGCTTCCTCTGGGGGAGACCCCTCTGACTTGGAAACACTGCAGGTTTACGTCCCCTCCAGGACCTGTTTAGTGCTAGCGAAAGTCTGAGGGAGGAGTATACTAAGCGAGGTCGTAGCTACTGTATCGTTTGTCTTAGGTAACTTGTCAACACTCGTTATCGACTCAGCACTAGTGTGCTTCATTGCTGTCATGGATGAAAAACGAGCTGGCGTGGGCGACATCAAGTCCGCTATCCCGCCTCCTGCCACACAACGACGCTACTGGCAACCAAGTTCTGGCACTCAGAAGAAATGGACGCGTTTAGCTATCCTGTCCCTCGTCGTGTTGTCATTGCTCTGGACCAAGTCGTGTTCCCCTCCGCATGCAACGTACGTTCAAGAGGACAAATATGGCTCTCTTATCAGGGAGTACATGCAGTACGGTAACAGAAGGCCCAATGGACCTTTGAGGGGCCGCAAGGCGGAGGAACTCTTCTTGTGAGCTTTGTCGCTCCTACTTTCATTTCAGGGTCTCAGCGATGTTCTCGACAGAACCGTTCCAAACGAACAGAGTGCCCTCACTGCCTCCCGTCGGTACACTTCACGGCCTCACCTGGCCGGTACTCCCGAAGACCTGGAAACTGCGAAAGATTTTCTCGCACACCTGCAACAGGAACTAGGCATTAACTGTGCCCCCAAGTTGCCGATCTATCCTGCTGGCTCGGACGAAGCTCTCGCGGCTACTCTAAACATTTCTACATACGTGGAACCTACAGCTTGGATAAATACCTACTACCCTGTCCTGAACTTTCCTCTCAACCACAGCCTAGAGATTCTTGGAGAAGATGAAAGGCCCATCTGGACTGCTGAATTGGAGGAAGTTTCCGATGGGACGGACCCAGATGCCACCGAGTATGCGACGGCAGTCCTCGCTTGGCATGGGATCAGCCGTGGCGGTGAAGCTCAAGGAAAGCTCATATATGCAAATTATGGACGGAAGGAGGACTATGATGCTCTTGTCGAGGCAGGTAGGCTACTCCCCTTCTCAAGTCGTGATTTTGCCTCACGAAGTGGTCCAAGGGACTGACTTTAACGGAAAGATTGTGATTGCTCGCTATGGTGGTAATTACCGTGGACTGAAGGTATGCCAAGGCTGGTTTGACCATACATGTAGTTTAATGCAAAGTGTCCAGGTCAAGAGGGCCCAGGAGCTTGGCGCCGCCGCCGTTTTGATCTACTCGGACCTACGGGATGATGGTACTGTTACAACTGAGAACGGATACCTGCCGTGAGTTATCACTCAGTGTAGTAGCGCGCCAAATACTCAAGGCGTTCAAGTTACCCTCACGGGCCTGCCCGTAACCCGACCTCTGTGCAAAGGGGTTCCGTCCAGTTCTTGTCGCTTTACCCAGGGGATCCCTCGACTCCAGGCTACCCTGCGTATGAGAACAGCACACGAGTTGAGGGCGACAGCAAGCCAACAATCCCCAGTTTACCCATCTCGTGGATAAATGCTAAAGTCTTGCTAGATCAGATCGCGGATGGCAAGGAAGGTCCTACTGTGCGGCTGGTCAATAATGGTACGAATCCGATGATATAGAGCAAGTGATTGATCCAACAAAGTTGTCGTTAATCAGTTGAGG
Organism: Rubroboletus pulcherrimus; assembly: GCA_038091165.1. NCBI lineage: Eukaryota > Fungi > Basidiomycota > Agaricomycetes > Boletales > Boletaceae > Rubroboletus > Rubroboletus pulcherrimus. The sequence goes on from JBBPNY010000367.1 coordinate 19,483, forward strand.
AGAAGGTCACACCTATCTGGAACACCTTTGGTGTTATACCTGGTCACATCAAGGATGAGGTTGTCGTGCTTGGCAACCATCGTGACGGTATGCGCCACATTCTTAGGTGTAACGTGCACTAACATGCATATCCAGCCTGGGTACGACATCTGCACTTGGTCGAGAAATAATAATCACGACACTTTTCAGGTCCTGGGGGCTTCGGATCCCTCTTCGGGCACTGTCTCGGTTCACGAGGCTATTCGTGGTTTTGGTACGCTGCTGCGAAATGGCTGGAAACCCCTGCGGACAATTCTTATCGCTAGCTGGGATGGAGAGGAGGTAAGAATGTTCTTACTGTATTGTCCTCCGCCTAACTATGCTCCTCCTAAGTCTGGATTGGTGGGTAGTACTGAATGGGGCGAGGACTTTACGGATTGGATCAGAGAACATGTTGTCGCTTACATCAACCTCGGTATGTTTCCGTACCTCAGTGACAGGATGATTTACATCTTCCCTGTTCAGACACATCCGTGTCCGGATCACACCTGAGGGCATCTGCATCACCACTTCTCGCCCATCTTTTGCGTAGCACTGCCGAACAAATTCCTCATCCAACTTCTGAGGGACGGTCTCTTTGGGATGCACGTCTGGATAAGGGCGAACTCTTTGGGAAGAACCTTGACGCCGAGGCGACCGCTATATACGAAGAAATGGAGTCAGCCGCTGACAATATCGGTATAAATCCCCTGGGATCTGGCAGTGACTACACGGTCTTTTTGCAATACATCGGAGTGAGGAATGTCCAGGAAGACGTGGAGTTTGATCTGATATCAATCTAGGTGGCTAGTTCCGAAGCAGGGTTCGCCTCGACTCTGCATGACCCTGTGTACCATTACCACTCAGTCTTCGACTCACAACACTGGCAGGAGATGTACGGTGACCCTAGTTTCTCTCGACATGTATGTTCCCGGATCACCACTAGACTCGCAGAAGTTGATTATCTTCCCAGGTTGCAATTGCTAAGCATATTGGCCTTCAAGTTCTCCGCCTCTCCGGTGACATCATCTTACCTTTTAACACTACCCATTATTCTCTGGAGCTACAATCATACCTCGATAGGTATGTGTGTACATGACTACTTTAGACGATATCGCTAACCATTCTCCCTGTAGGGTGGAACAACTTACTGTCGCCTCATCGCTTGAGGTCGACCTTACTTCTTTGCGCCAGTCGATTGAGGCTCTTCAAGCTGCCAGCGTGCGACTTGACACTGAAAAGGCTGAAGTCGAGGTCAAACTTAGGAAGATTCTCAGGAAATTGAAGAA
>JBBPNY010000368.1:0-20774 GCA_038091165.1 Rubroboletus pulcherrimus
TATCCCCATGGAACGTCCAATTTGGTATATATGGACGATCCTTTTAGTTTATTGAGGAGGTCGTTGATTCGGGGAAGAGGATAGGCGTTTTTCACAGTGTGACTGTTGATATATCGATAGTCTTGACAGGGGCGAAGTTTCCCATCTTTCTTTTGCACGAAGAAGAACGGTGCTGCTTGAGGGGACTTGGATGGTTGTATTTTGCCGTTGGCGAGGTTTTCCTTGACGAACTTTTCACAAGCGGCGAGTTCCTCGGGATTGAGGGAGTAGTTCGAGGCGCGTTTGGGTACGAAACTTGGAAGTAAGCGAATGTCGTGGTCGAATGCCCGAGGGGGTGGTAGTTCGGTATTTTCTTCCTCGGCAAAGACATCGGAGAATTGCTTGTATTTTGTTGGTATGGTGGTCTTTAGACGCGTGGCTTCCTGGGCCAGGGTTGTGGATAAGGTGACTTTTCGGACTTGTTCAGGTAGCTTGTCGAATTTTTTGATCCAGAGTTTGGCAAGTTTGGTATCGACATCGTTGTGAAGGTATCGCAGGAGATACCATTGTCCTAGGGCTTCCAAACCATTTCGTTTTCGAGGGGCGGTTTGGGGGGAGACTGTAACCCTTCAACTGGTCCAGTCAATGATGGGATTCCGTTCCGCTAGCAAAGACATTCCTAGAATGATGTTCTGATGTTTCCCACTGGAGAGGACGAGGAAGTCTCGATCTTCTTCATCGTTATCTATCCAGATGTGGAGTTTCACTTTGTATCGGATTTCTCCCATCCGGTTTTCGGTTCTGTCGGCGTTGTAAGCTTGGCGAGGTCGGGACAAGGGAATGAGACGGAGTTGATTTCGTCGAGCGAAGGCATAGTCGATGAAGCAGGCTGTTGCTCCGCAGTCGATTAGTGCTGGGGTGGACACAATGTTTTGACCTCCCACTGAGGACAGAGAAAGGGGAACAAATATTGATTTCTCTTCTTGGGGTACTATTACAGTGGGTAGGGTAGGAGAGCTTGACGTTGTTACAAGTCTCCTATTCAAAAATCCATAGTTTGTATCTGACGGACCTGTTCGACTTCTTTGGTTGCATGGGGTTCCTCAGCATCTTCGTCGAAGCTCATTTTGAGCGTCCGGAGGATTTCGTCGCGTTTGGTAGACTTAGATAGTCCCGAGATATAGGAGTCTAACTCGTCAGGGGATTGGTTTTGGACCGTCTGGACAGTTCTGACTCGTTCGGGGTTACGGGTGGGACGAAGAGGGGGAGATGAAGAAGTGTTCGGTGGTCGGAATTGAGGGTGTCCTGGATGCTTTCGACTCATACACCCTACTTTGTGACAGACGTAGCATCGTTTTTCTCGGTTGTGACGTGCCCTTTCGGGACCGGATAGGTGGATACGATCTACGTCCATGGCGTTTGGGTCCCTCCTAGTAGTTTGGAAGGTTCCTCTCTTTAGGTCACGAAGGCGTTCGTGGTTCTGTACTTGCCGACCAGCGTTGGTTTGCCATTCTTTGAGTGTTTTAGGTTCTGGACCCCGTAGGAGGTCTGAGGCTAGTTTGAAAGGTAATCCAGTGGCATAATAGTCGCGGAGGACGGGGCTGTTTTCCTCCTCGGTCAAGCCTGAGAGGCCAACCATTAAAGTGAATCTGGTGTTGTAATTCTTTAGAGCTGTGGCCATAGCTTTGTCCATTTTGATGGACTTTAGTTGTCGTCGGGCATTCTCCACTTCATCTCTAGAGGTGAAGGCGCTTTTAAACTCCTCCTCAAACATTGACCATTTCCTATAGTCAGGCTTGGTCGCTAGCTTGGTGTAGTAACCTTCAGCAAAGATTCTTCCCTGCCCTTCTCCCATACGGGCTAGGGCAACGGTGACAGCTTCATGTTCTGTCATTTTATCCTTCTTGATGTCCTTATAAGCTCTGATGGTGTTCAACCACCAGTTCGCGTCTTCTACCTTTCCCATAAAGTCTTTTGGGAGAGCTTCCTTTCCCATTGTATCAGAGTCGTCGGAATCGTTTTCTTCTTCGTTTTCTGGTTCAGATTCTGGTCCGGGAAGGTATACGTCGGGCGGAGGAGAGGGTCCTCATATCTGACGTTGGACTGGGTTAAAACCTGTTCGACTGGGCGTGGGGGTGGGGGAGTCGGTAAGACGGGAGCGGTGGTGTTGTTCTAGTTGCCTCTGGGTTCTTTGGTGTTGAGCGAATTCGTTCTGTCTGATAGTGACAGCGGCCCTTTCTTGTTGTAGTTGGTGTTTGTAGTAAGCCCTGTCCTCAGCCGAGAGGTTTGGGTCTTGGAGGATATCCTGGATGTCCAAAATATTGGGCAAAGGCTTGATAGCGGTTGCGGATAGATGAGCTAGTTCTTTTGTTACGACGCTACTGCACCGTAGGTCTAAGACCAAGGTAAAGCGTACTAAAGGACTAGTAGCAGGCACTCGGAAGTAGCCTGGAGACTTTAGAAGGAATCGAGATACGCCAGAAGATACGCAGTATATTGCGTAGAACTAGCTGGGGGGCTAGTTCTACGCCAGCGGGTTTATATACAAGTACAAAGGATGCACAGACCAAGCTGTGAGTATCGACAGCGGTAACTAGGCGTACTACGAGGCCCAAGTATCCTATAAAGGGATAACTTAGGAAACCGGTAGTTACGATGAAACATGAGGTGAAACGTGATGGGTAAGGGAAGGGCAGTGCGGTTCCATGAGCGACAGACAACGGAAGGAACCGTAGGTGTTATACAAATAAGGGAACTCGACGTATCAGAGTAGCATCGGAGACGGAGAACGTGGTAGATGGAGGGGAAGGGAGAAAGGAGAAGTATGGATAAACATTAGGCCGTACGTAGGGGTAGGTTGGGTTGTAACAATTGTGGTCTCAATCCTCTTGACATTATCATTTAGAAGGACAATGACCCCAAGCACACATTCAGAAAGGTCAGAACACTCTTTGGGGTGATGTTTGGATATGGCAGAAGGGTTCACACCAGTTTGGCTGGCAATGGCTTCACCAGAGTAGCCAGCATAAAGCATAAAGAGGATGGTGCTTTGTTGAGTAAAAGAGTGGAATCTGACTGGAGAATCATGCAGTGTGGGAACTTTTTTAAACTGAGACATACTATTTATATCTCTATCTCTGTTTGTACTAACAAACAATGGCAATTATTCAATGATTTGACTGAGATCCTGGTCATCAGTTCAAAAGTGAAAAAACCCTTTCCATGGCATTGCTGTCTCAAATTGACCATATCTTCACAGCCTGTGGACCAAATCACATGACCTAGGAGGCAATTATGTAGCCCAGGGTATGTACTATCTATGGCTCCACCAAGGCTAAGTGATATTCCCACACTGTTTGGTGGTGCGCTTCACACACCACAATTAGGGTTATTATGGAAAGGGTTTTTGGAGTCACTGTAAATTGGATTCAAAAAAAAAAAAAAAAAAAGAGGTACCATGCGTGAAGTTCCACTGTCACTCGAGGCTAGAATGAGTGCGGGTTCACTCGCAACTGCCAGTTCGGACCCTTAAGGATGTTAGATAAGGACTACCTCAGGAGACCCCGGGCCCTGCACTACTTCTCTCCCAAGCGAACACAGTCTCGTCACCTTCCTTGTTCAATGTAATGGAATTTTGTACAATCAAGATACTAGTGAGAATACATTACTGGTGCATGTTGTGAAACAACTTCCCCAGTACCTCTCGTCCTTGTCTCTCAAACCTCAGGCAACATATGGTCGCACACGCAAAGGTAACTTGCTTCCCGCCTCACCCGGAATCATTGGCCGTGGAAGCAGACCTCTCCAGAGTTCGATCCTGGTATCGATACCATCACGCAGCTCAAAGACAAAGTTCTTCACGAGCACCGTCAATACCGCCTACAAAAAAAAAAAAGATCCGTAAGGACCAATGGCAACAGCACACAGCGCCCACGTACCTTGAACTCTGTCACCGCAAAGTTCTTCCCCAAACACATCCTCGGTCCATCCGCGAACGTGAGCAAGTGCCGATGTCCCTGGATTTCTTTGGCCTTGGCGGGTATCCCATTCTGAGCGTGCGCGTCCTCCAGCCATCGACCGGGCCGGAACATTTTGGCGTCCTCACCCCAAATCGCGGCAGAGCGGTTCATGGATGCCATCGAGACAACGATAAAAGTGCCTTTGGCGATCATCACGGTGTCCACCAGCTCGCCGGATTTGGTACGGACTGGTTCGGAGAGCGGGATCACATCATCTTTGTCGGCCTGTTGAGGTGTCACGTCATCGTCAGTCATCGACAGCGCATAGACGACAGATCATGAGGAGGGACATGTAGAGAGAGGTCAGTGGAGACGTACGACACGTGTAAATTCGGGGACAGGCGGGTGGATGCGGAGGATCTCGTGGACGACGGCGTCGAGATAGGGAAGACCGTTTGCAAATTGATCGTACGTCGGGTCTGCGCCATGCTCAATGAGCTCGTTTCGCAACTGTGTCTGCACGTCTGGATTCCGCGAGAGTTCGAGCAGGGCCCACTGTGAAAACGGTCAGTCGATGCATGGAGAACGCATGAGTGGGGTTTACGGTCAAGCTGACTAGTGGAGGTGTGTACAAGTCAGCACGGGCTCAAGGACATGCACTGAAGACACATACTGGAAGTCGTTTCATACCCTGCGATGAGCAGCTGTTTCATCTATAAAACCAACGTCGACGACCGACCTCGAAGACGCGCGTGTGCAATGGGATTCATTTACCTGGGCCATGACCTCATCCTTCGTCAACGGGAACTCCGAATCCCCATTCGCCCCCTTGACTATTTTTTTGAGTCAAGTAGGTCAGTATAGTGCATGGAAACGAAGATTTAGAATTCGCCACGTACTAAGCAACCCAATAATAGACCTCTCCTCCTTGCCCCCAACTACACCTATCTCCAATTCTTTCTGTGTTCGGGCTAGCAACACATCAGATATCTCCCCCATTGCGACGTTGAGCGTATCAATGATCCTCATGCGCGAAGTAGGTACCCAAGCGAGTAACGGAAAGACCAGCCCTAAGAGAGAAAGCCAGTTATCGAGGGCCGAGGTTTTTGAGGATGTGCTGAATGTGTCGAAGATGTCGGTGACATATGTGTGCTTGCCCTCTAGCGAGCCAAAATCGTGAGAGAAACCTGCGAGACCAATGGTATCGAGTCTTCCAGAGTCATTGTGGACGTAGCAGGAAGTAAGTAGGGAGAAAACTCACGATATGTGATTCATCCTTTGAAATCAGCAAGTTAGGGGTTGGTTTTGAAGGTATGAGCGGCCATTTCACGAAACGCACCAGCTTTGGACCTCAATGATAGCGCTGTCCCCACCACTCGACTCGAGCAGAACATCCCAGGTCCCTTTTGCCTTTTGGCGGGTTGGAAATCACGTCAGACACGAACTACTACCACTACGGTGGCAATCTGACCTTGTATGCTGAGTCGTAGAAAATCGATGTCAGCTGCCGAATGGCAGAGACGCTGAAAGCAGGTGACAAGGACTTGCGTTGCCTGGCGAAATCAGTCAATGTTTCCTCCCCGGGATTAGTTAGGTTATACCTCTTGTGAGTCTCTCCATGGGCCCATGATAGCCCCTTGCCAAACTCGATCCAAGCATCAGCCAGATTGTAGAACACGCAGGCGATCATGAACCACGTACCAATTTCGCGATTACTGTCTTCGCAAACGGGGTCTGAATGTATGTCCAACTTTCCTTGGAATAAATATGTGCGATCGCCTTGGTATCGCACAAGACGATCCTCTTGCTCCCCAAGGTCGCCGGGACCGCGTAAACGGGACCATATTTTTGTGCCCACGCTTCATACACGGCGCCAGAGTCCTCGGCGTCGAGGATGCGCTTGCCGACACCGTAAAGGAAACCCTCGCTTGGTGGTCCTCGGAGCTGCGTGGTACGGAGTTGCCGACGGTATGTGCGGAGCCATCGGAGGAGGGTCCATATCGCCGTGCCAGCGACGGCGACATCGAACACATACCACTGACAGGTATAACGGTGGGTCAGAACGGTGTGCAAGACCTCCGACGACACCGTCCGAATCGTGGATAATAATCCATCGAGTGACATGGTGGATGATAGCATGTCAGTGGATGGGGAAGTGCGACGTGTCGATTATCCAGAATATCGTTACACCTCCCGCACCCTTTATGTGCCATTCGTGCCTAATTCGTCTTCCTGAGGCCGAAACGCTGACCTTTGCGCGATCTTATGGAGCAACGAACGGAGAGGCGACTCGAACTGCGGAAATCGAACAGTCGGTTGCATCCGTTACCATGTTCCAGATCAACCAGCTCGATACAGGACTGGAAACCAGGAGATCATACTAGTTCAGTAGGTTGCCACGTCCCAGTGCGCCAATATTAGGGGGAGTCGTTGTTGCTGCGGAGATGATCAGTGCATCAACGTTCCTAATACCTATCCCGGCATCGTCGCAAGAAAAGTATGTGGATCTGTCAGTTTCAGATTGAAGGGTTCAGAAGACGAGGGCGGATATCCGCGGCCCAATCATGAATCCTGCAAAGGTAGAAGTAGCGTTGCGTTGCCAGCCATCACAAAAGTTGCAGATTTCCGAAATTGCCAATTACGGCACGTGATCTTCCTAGATAGGCCGTGCATGAGTAGAGGCAGCGCTCTCAGCGCTAGCTGCTGCAACCGCACAGCACCACTCAGTACGCTCGTTTTTCTTTTCGCACCCTCGCGCTGCGACCTGTTCGGGCCCACCCGCCCTCGCAGCTCGCTCTTGGGTTCAGCAGTGCCATGGGCTGGAAAGCCCTGCCGGTTTTCGCCCATACACTCTCGGACTTCGTCATTGACCACAGGCATAGTCTACAGCCTCCCTAGGCCTCTACCTAGTAGTAGACTACCTAGATTTCATTCCCCCATTCCCGATCGCCTACAGTGTTCGACATTCACGGAATTAAAACTAGTGCTGCCGCGAGGTAAGGTGTACCTAACCAAGGCTTGAGGTTGACACCGCCTTCACCTTGACCTCCTCGAATTACTGTTTTTTTCAGGCAACTTGCCATCATGGGAATTTATGTAAAAAACACCTCCTATCTTCGGTCGACCATAGCCACCTAGAATTCCATGAAAATGATTCCGCATAGAAGTGGAGTGTCACACTGTGTCACAGTGCTAAATCAATCTCCGACATGCCGAAGTCGTCGTGTTCAGTGGTGGAAAGGTTTGCCGTTGTTGCCGGAGCGCACTCCGCCGAGTGCGCTCAGCGCTCAGCAATGTCACGCTTCATGCACAATGGATTTCAGGAGTTGCGCGCTCTGTTGCAGCAATCATAATCATCTTAAAAACATGATGAGTAGTTGGGCAACAATGTAGAGTATCCCTAGTTTTTTTTTTGGGATTTTTTTGCTGCGATCTATGTATTGCCCTGACACTCATAACTGAATATGCCTGACCATACAGTGTGAATGAGATGCCGAGGGACGAAGACACACTCTATTATTCAAAAAAAAAATACAAGGAGATTAATCTATCATAGATTGTCCTAGATCCACCAGTTCGGGCTGAAAACTGTGATGTTGTGTGAGCTAGACACGGTTTTGCAACTCCCGGTCATTTTGCAACACTGGTCCAATGATAGTACCACTTGACTCAGACGGGCCTAGAAGTTGTAGCCCTTCAGAAGCACATGATGGCTGCATCTGCATCAGGGCCAATGCAAATCTTACAGCATCGCTCTGGCACAAGTTAAAGTCAGTGGTAGAAAGCATTTAAGGCCAGGCTGACCGGGCATGAATGTATAAAGATTACCAGGCGAGAGGTCGGAGCGTATTGTCGACAGGCCCGGGACAGAAGCGAAGGACACAGCAAAAGCTGTACCTGGACGACGACGACGAGTGAAGGTGACGACAAGGGTGAAATGATGTGGCTGTACTTAAGGGCAGCGTTGTCACATACCCAAATCGGGTATTCGTTGCAATTTGAGGAAAGCTCATTGTCCCGACCCCTTCTTTGTTGTATCTCGTCAGCGGTTGTCCCGCGTGATTCGACTTCGTAGTAATCTTATGTAATCAAGATTAGCCATCCCGTTGATAGAGGATCTATCGATTATCCATGGTTTCCGCAGCACTGCCATCCAGGTGAGGGTTAATCCGCTGATTGGCATCGCAGAAGTTGTGCGAGGTTGAACGGAGAAACATGCAAAACTAGATATAGCGATCCAAAAGGACTTGGGGCTGGCGTACTGTCCTCGTCGATGTTGAACGTTCGAACCTGAGGCAGAACCTTGAGGCAGGTGGCTATATCCAGCATGCGCGGGTCACGTTCAAACTTGGCCATCATAAAATGTGACAGTGCGAGGGCCACCGTGCCTGTCCGCAGGTCTACTTTGTTATGATGGTGGTGTGGTCTGGCGCTGGTCATGGGTCATGCATCATGAGTGATGAGCCATGAACAGGTTTTCGGCGGCCGGCCACGTCCATTGAAGCATATAAACGATATGGTAGGTGTAACGACGGTTCGAATAGTCGACAGGTCGCATCTCCTTCCACTGACGTACTATCGTCGTCCACTATGGAGTCACTCGATGCACTACCGTCCATAACTCAGACGGTGCCGGAGGTCTTGCACACCGTTCTCACCTACGTTCGTCCCTATCGGTGGTATGCGTTCCATGCCTCAGTCGCCTGCGCGGCGATATGGATCCTCCGGTGGTTCCGCGCATCCCGCCAGCAACTCCGTACCACGCAGCTCCGAGGACCACCAAGCGAGGGTTTCCTTTACGGTGTCGGCAAGCGCATCCTCGACGCCGAGGACTCTGGCGCCGTGTATGAAGCGTGGGCACAAAAATATGGTCCCGTTTACGCGGTCCCGGCGACCTTGGGGAGCGAGAGGATCGTCCTGTGCGATACCAAGGCGATCGCACATTTTTACTCCAAGGAAAGTTGGACATACATTCAGACCCCGTTTACGAAGACAGCAATCGCGAAATTGGTATGTGGTTCATGATTGCCTGTGTGTTCTACAATCTGGCTGATGCTTGGATCGAGTTTGGCAAGGGGCTATCATGGGCCCATGGAGAGACTCACAAGAGGTATAACTTGACTAATCCCGGGGAGGAAACATTGACCGATCTCGTCAGGCAACGCAAGTCTTTGACACCTGCTTTCAGCATCGCTGCCATTCGGCAGTTGACACCCATTTTCTACGACTCAGCATACAAGGTCAGATTGCCTCCGTATTGGTAGTAGTCCCTGTCTGAGGTGGATTTCAACTCGCCTAAAGGCAAAGGGAACCTGGGATGTTCTGTTCGAGTCGAATGGTGCGGACAGCACTATCATCGAGGTCCAAAACTGGTGCGTTTCGTGAAATGGCCTCTCATACTTTCAAACCCTATCCCTGATTTGCTGATTTTAAAGGATGAATCACATATCGTGAGCTTCTCCCTACCCTCTTCCTGCTACGTCCACAATGACTAGGCTGGAAGACTCGATACCATTGGTCTCGCAGGTTTCTCTCACGATTTTGGCGCGCTCGAAGGCAAGCGTACATATGTCACCGACATCTTTGACATATTCAGCACATCTTCTAAAACCACGGCCTTCGACAACTGGCTTGCTCTCTTAGGGCTGGTCTTTCCGTTACTCGCTTGGATACCTACCTCGCGCATGAGGATCATCGATAAGCTCAACGTCGCAATGGGGGAGATCACCGATGTGTTGCTAGCCCGAACACAGAAAGAATTGGAGATTGGCGTGGTTGGCGGCAAGGAGGAAAAATCTATTATTGGGTTGCTCAGTGCGTGGCGAATGAATTCTAAATGCTCGTTTGCATGCATTACTGACCTGCTTGACTCAAAAAAAAAATAGTCAAGGGGGCGAATGGCGATTCGGAGTTCCAGTTGACGAAGGATGAGGTCATGGCCCAGGTAAATGAATCTCATTGCACGCGTCTTCGAGGTCGGTCGTCGACGTTGGTTTTATAGATGAAACAGCTGCTCCTGGCAGGGTATGAAACGACTTCTAGTATGTGTCTTCGCTATATATTCTTGAACCCATCCTGACACATACAAATCTCCACTAGTCAGCTTGACCGTAAATGCCACCCATGCATTCACCATGCATCGACTGACCATTTTCACAGTGGGCCCTGCTCGAGCTCTCGCGGAATCCAGACGTGCAGACAAAGCTGCGAAATGAGCTAATCGAGCATGGCGCAGATCCGACATACGATCAATTTGCAAACGGTCTTCCCTATCTCGACGCGGTCGTCCACGAGATCCTCCGCATCCACCCGCCTGTCCCCGAATTCACACGTGTCGTACGTCTCCACTGATCTCCCACTACACGTCCCTCCTCATGAACTGTTGTCTATGCTGCGCTGTCGATGATCGACGATGATATGACACCTCAACAGGCCATCAAAGATGATGTGATCCCGCTCTCCGAACCAGTCCGTACTAAATCCGGCAAGCTGGTGGACAGCGTGATGATCGCCAAAGGCACGCTCGTCGCTGTCTCGATGGAATCCATGAACCGCTCTGCCGCGATTTGGGGTGAGGACGCCAAAATGTTTCGGCCCAGTCGATGGCTGGAGGACGCGAACGGTCAGAATGGGATACCTGCCAAGGCCAAAGAAATTCAGGGACATCGGCATCTGCTGACGTTTGTGGATGGACCGAGGATGTGTTTGGGCAAGCACTTTGCAGTCACGGAGTTCAAGGTATGTGGGCGCTGTGTGCTGTTTCCATTGGTCCTTACGGGTCTTCTTTGGTAGGCGGTGTTGACGGTGCTTGTCAAGAATTTTGTCTTTGAGCTGCGTGATGGTATCGATTCCAAGATCGAACTCTGGAGAGGTCTGCTTCCACGACCAACGATTCCGGGTGAGGCGGGAAGCAAGTTACCTTTGCGCGTACGGCCGTACATTGCCTGAGGCCGCAGCGGGACAACAGATGGGAAAGTTGTTTCATGACATGTAATACTCTTGTTTAGATCAAGTTTCATGACACATAGTCCAAGGAAAGCACGAAACAGAACCCCTATATCCGCCCCGCCCTGTGAAACCGTCCATCTAAAGCCGGTAAGTTCACATGTTCCTCTTACGACGATGCCGACATGATCCTGAGGAACGTTCCGAAATGCACTGATTTCCATGGCAAGCACGACTCTCCCCTGATTTTAGCAAGACGTGGCGATCTCCCGGACTGGTATGACCTCGTGGTCCTGATCGCCAGTCTGTACGGCGCCAGTCGATATGGGACTGTTAAACGCGTGCGACCTATTGTTACATTTCCGCAGTCGCTTCTTTGTTCGTTGCTCCATCGGATCGAGCGACCATCAGTGCCTCGGCTTCGAGAAGAACCAGGCACGAACAGAATATCCGAAGCAGCTACGATGGTCGTGGGTTATCGGTCCCTGGTCACCGGTCCTACATTATGCATCACGACCGGTCGTTACCCCGGGGGATCGGCGACTGGCCCGTCCACTCGGTGATTAGTATAAAGAGTGCGAGAGGTGTAACGACAGTTCGAATAGCAGAAGACAGGCCTTCCACTGACGTACCACCGTCGTCCATTATGTCGCTCGATGCACTATCGTCCACGACTCGGACGTTGTCGGAGGTCTTGCACACCGCTCTCACCCACGTTCGTCCCTATCAGCGGTATGTGTTCGATGCCTCAGTCGCTTGCGCGGCGATATGGATCTTCCTTCGATGGTTCCGCACATACCGTCCGCAACTCCGTACCACGCAGCTCCGAGGACCACCAAGCGAGAGCTTCCTCTACGGTGTCGGCAAGCGCATGAAAACCTCCGAGGCCTCTGGCGCCGTGTATGAAGCGTGGGCACAGGAATATGGTCCCGTTTATGCGGTTCCGTCAACTTTGGGGAGCGAGAGGATCATCTTGCGTGATCCTAGGGCGATGACACATTTTTATTCCAAGGACACTTGGACATATTATCGGACCCAGATGGAAAAGACAGGAATTACGATGTTGGTATGTGGTTGATGATGATGACCCTCGGGTTGAACAGTGTGCCTGGTAATGTGAAATGCTTTGTTTCACTTCGAAGTATGTACACGTTTTCGTGGGACTCAGATACGGTGGATGACCCGAAGACTGTCCGCCACCGCGGAGGAGAGCACGGTGTCACAGTAAAGCTTGAACATGGACGATTTTGAGAGCTGCGGTCTATCCAATGTGTAACGCGACAGGCAAACGGCTGATACTTGGACCCAGTTTGGGCAAGGTCTGTCATGGGCCGATGGAGAGACTCATAGGAGGTATAATCCATGACTCAAGTCACTTCCGAGAGGAAATGTGGACCGATCCCCCCCCCCAGACAACGCAAATCTTTGACGCCTGCTTTCAGCGCCGATGCCATTCGGCATCTGACATCGATTTTCTATGACTCAGCATACAAGGTCAGATTGCCATTGTGGGGATAGTGGATCATGTATGACATGAATGTAAACTCACTTGAAGGCGAAAGAAGCTTGGGATAGTCGAGTCGAGTCGAGCGGTGAGGATAGTGCTATCATCGACGTCCAAAACTGGTGCGGTCTCTCATACCTTCATGACCAATCCCTGACTTGCTGGTGTTGAAGGATGAATTGCATATCGTGAGTTTCTCCCTTACCCTCTTGTCGTGATCCATCCATAATGATTGTGGCAGACTCGATACCATCGGTCTCGCAGGTTTCTCTCACGATTTTGGCACGCTTGAAGGCAAGCGCCCATACATTACCGCAATCTTTGACGCATTCGGCACACCCTCTCGATCCACGTCCCTCGGAAATGGCCTTCTTCTCTTGGCGGAGGTCTTCCCGTTTCTCATGCAGTTACCTACGTCATACATGAGGCACGTCCAGAGGCTTAGTGTGGCGATAGGGGAGATCTCTGATGTGTTGCTGGCACGAACACAGAAAGAGTTGGAGATAGGTGTAGTCGGAGGAAAGGAAGAGAGGTCTATCATTGGGTTGCTCAGTACGTGGTGAATCATTTGCCTGCACTCACTATTGACCGGCGTGACCCAAAACATAGTCAAGGGGGCGAATGGCGATTCAGAGGTCCACTTGACGAAAGATGAAATCGTGCCCCAGGTAATCCCGTTGCACGTGTCATCCAGCTTCATCGTCGACGCTGGTTTTATAGACGAAACAGCTGCTCCACGCAGGGTATGAAACGACTTCTAGTATGTGTCTTCGCTGTACATTCTCGAACGTTCTTGGCTCATACATATCACCACTAGTCAGCTTGACCGTAAATGCCACCCATGCATTCACCATGCATCAACTGACTGTTTTCACAGCGGGCCCTGCTCGAGCTCTCGCGGAATCCAGACGTGCAGACAAAGCTGCGAAATGAGCTTATCGAGGATGGCGCAGACCCGACGTATGATCAACTTACCAACGGTCTTCCCTATCTCGACGCTGTCGTCCACGAGATCCTCCGCGTCCACGCGCCTGTCCCCGAATTTACACGCGTTGTACGTCTTCACTGACTCTCTACACGTCCCTCCCCATGATCTGTCGTCTATGCCGCGCTGTCGATGATTGACAATGATACAACACCTCCACAGGCCAACAAAGACGATGTGATCCCGCTCTCTGAACCAGTCCGTACTAAATCCGGCAAGCTGGTGGACAGCGTGATGATTGCCAAAGGCACACACGTCTGCATCTCGATGGAATCCATGAACCGCTCTGCCGCGATTTGGGGTGAGGACGCCAAAATGTTTCGGCCCAGTCGATGGCTGGAGGACGCGAACGGTCAGAATGGGATACCTGCCAAGGCCAAAGAAATTCAGGGACATCACCACTTGCTCACGTTCTGGGATGGGCCGGGGACTTGTTTGGGGAAGAATTTTGCATTGGCCGAGTTCAAGGTGTGTGGGTGCTGTGTGCTGTTGCCATCAATGTGGTCCTTACGGCGACTTTTTTTTTTTTGGTAGGCGGTGTTGACGGTGCTTGTGAAGTGTTTTGTCTTTGAGCTGCGTGATGATATCGATCCCAAGATCGAATTCTGGCCCGGTCTGCTCTCACGACCAAAGATTGCGGGTGAGGCGGGATGCAAGTTACCTTTGCGTGTACGACCGTACGTTGCCTGAGGTTGGAGCGGAACAAAGGAAGCACGGTGCAGCGTCTCCTGAGGCACCCTAGGCCTCTCGTTAATTATCCTAGTACATCCACCAGTATGCATACCAAATTCAAATAAAATATAGTTCTCGAGTCTGAATCTCCAGACTCTGGTACCGTCCGTAGTGCAGTGGTCGACCTTCCACTGGCGAAGTTAGAGTATTAATATTCGCAACCTAGTTTCGAGACTCGAGCACCGTCAGAGTTAGAGTTGGGGTTTTTTTGAATAGAATGCGGTGCACGGTCGTAATTTTGAGCGCCACCTAAGCAGCTTATTGGCTGGTCAGACCCATCGATCAGCAAAGCGCTGTAGATATGTGAGCTACGTGGGATGCGGACAGGTACCAAGCCATTTTCGTCCGCAGCTTTTCGATTCATCACGTAAGTGCATTCGAACCTGGAGAAACTGATACACCAACTTTACCAAGGGACTTGGACTGTCGTGAAACCATCCTCGTCGATTTGAACAGGCAGAACCTTGAGGTGGATGACCATAGTATCCAGCGTGCGCAGATAGTAAATTAGCGGAACATCGTCGACAGTGATCGATCAATTGACCGTGCGACCGCGACCGTCATCATCGCGATGGCTGTCCCCCCTTGTCCTTCAAACACTGGTTACAGTGACGGGATCGGGGACTGTACATTACTGATGGGACTCGCCACCAGGTTCTTGGCGACTGGCCACCTCCACCCGCTGCGGCGCTGATGCATATAAAGGGTAGTGTGGGAGGTGTAACGACGGTTCGAATAGTCGCACCCCTCCTTCCACCGACGTACTATCATCGTTCACTATGTCACTCGATGCACTACCATCCATGACTCAGACGGCGTCGGAGGTCTTGCACAACGCCCTGACCTACGTTCGTCCCTATCAGCGGTATGTGTTCGGTGCCTCAGTCGCTTGCGCGGCGATATGGATCCTCCTTCGATGGTTCCGCACATCCCGTCCCCAACTCCGTACCACGCAGCTCCGGGGACCACCAAGCGAGAGCTTCCTGTACGGTGTCAGCAAGCGCATCCTCGCCTCCGAGGATTCAGGCACCCTGTACGAAACGTGGGCACAAGAATATGGTCCCGTTTATGCGGTCCCGTCAACCTTGGGGAGCGAGAGGATCGTCTTGCGTGATCCTAAGGCGATGGCACATTTTTATTCCAAGGACACTTGGACATACATTCAAACCCCGTTAACCAAGAAAGTACTCGCGAATTTGGTGCGTGGTTGAGGACGACCCTCGTGTTGTACAGTGTGGCTGATGTTTGGACCCAGTTTGGGCAAGGTCTGTCATGGGCCGATGGAGAAACTCATAGGAGGTATATCCATAATTTAACTCATTTCCTAAAGGAACTATTGACCGATTTCCCCCCCAGACAACGCAAATCTTTGACGCCTGCTTTCAGCATCGGTGCCATCCGGCATCTGACATCGATTTTCTATGACTCAGCATACAAGGTCAGATTGTCGTTGTAGGGGTAGTGGATTCTGTCTGACATGAATGTAACCTCACTTGAAGGCGAAAGAAGCTTGGGATAGTCTCATCGAGTCGAGCGATGAGGATAGTGCTATCATCGACGTCCAAACCTGGTGCGTTTCGTGAAATGGTCTCTCAAACCTTCATAACCAATCCCTGACTTGCTGATGCTTGAAGGATGAATTACACATCGTGAGTCTCTTCCTACGCTTTTGTCGTGATACATCCATAATTGCCATTGCAGACTCGATACCATCGGTCTCGCAGGTTTCTCTCACAATTTTGGCACGCTTCAAGGCAAGCACGCAGGCATCATCGAAATCTTTGACACATTCGCCGCACCCATTCGTTCCACGTCGCTCGAAAATGGTCTCCTTCTCTTGGCGGAGGTCTTCCCGTCTCTCGTGCAGATACCTATGTCACGCCTGAGCCACTTCCAGTCGCTCGGCGTGGCCATGGGGGAGATCTCTGATGTGTTACTGGCACGAACACAGAAAGAATTGGAGATGGGCGTTGTCGCCGGGAGCTCGGAGGAGAGATCTATTATTGGGTTGCTCAGTATGTGGTGAATTCTAAATGTTCGTTTGCATGCACTACTGACCTGCTTGACTCAAAAACTAGTCAAGGGGGCGAATAGCGATTCAGAGGTCCACTTGACGAAAGATGAAGTCGTGGCCCAGGTAAATGAATCCCGTTGCACGTCTCGTCCAGATCCATCGTCGACGTAGGTTTTGTATAGATGAAACAGCTGCTCCTCGCAGGGTATGAAACGACTTCCAGTATGTGTCTTCGCTGTATACTCTTGAACATATCCTGACTCGTACATATCTCCACACTAGTCAGCTTGACCGTAAATGCCACCCATGCATTCTCCGTGCATTGACTGACCGTTTTCACAGTGGGCCCTGCTCGAGCTCTCGCGGAATCCAGACGTGCAGACAAAGCTACGAAACGAGCTTCTCGAGCATGGCGCAGACCCGACGTACGATCAACTTACCAACGGTCTTCCCTATCTCGACGCTTTCGTCCATGAGATCCTCCGCATCCGCCTGCCTGTCGTCGAGCTTACACGTGTCGTACGTCCCCATTCACTCTCTCCACACTCCCATCCCCATCATCTATCATGTATGCCGCGCTGTCGATGATTGACAATGATATAACACATCCACAGGCCCTCGAAGATGATGTGATCCCGCTCTCCGAACCAATCCGCACCAAATCCGGCGAGCTGGTCGACAGCCTGATGATCGCCAAAGGCACCCTTATCGTTATCTCGATGGAATCCATGAACCGCTCCGCCGCGATTTGGGGTGAAGACGCCAAAATGTTCCGGCCCAGTCGATGGCTCGAGGATGCGAACAGTCACCATGGGATACCTGCCAAGGCCAAAGAAATCCAGGGACATCGTCACTTGCTCACGTTCGCGGATGGGCCGAGGATTTGTTTGGGGAAGAATTTTGCATTGGCGGAGCTCAAGGTATGTAGTTGCAGCGTGCTATGGCCATTGATTCTTACGGCCTTACTTTGGTAGGCGGTGTTGACGGTGCTTGTGAAGAGCTTTGTCTTTGAGCTGCGTGATGGTATCGATCCCAGGATCGAAGTCTGGAGAGGTCTGCTTTCACGACCAGGGATTGCGGGTGAGGTGGGATGCAAATTACCATTGCGTGTTCGACCATACGTTGCCTGAAGTTGGAGCGACGAGGACAACAGGTGCTGGGGTCGCTTCATGACATGTATTATTTTTATTTAGACCAAAATTCATACCCAACGCACATAGAAGTATGATGTAGAATCTCCCGAAGCACCCCGAGGCTCCTCTGCTTATCCTACATACCATGTGCATACCAAATCCAAATAGAACATGGTCCTCGAGTCGGAATGTGGTGCCAACTGTGTACGAGTCAGCACAATATATAAATGATGTCAATATCGTCCGTGGGGCAGTACTATTGGCTGGCGAAGGGCTGGAATAACCCATGATGTGAGGTACCACGGCCCGAGTGGGACTGGAGGTTCACTCTTAGTCAAGTGAAAGAGCGGAAAATAAGGGGTGAGTAAGCATGTTACAGCTAAACACGAACGAGGGCGGGGGGAAATACAAAAAAATGGACTCGGTGCCGAGAAAGTTTGCTGGGCTCCATGGAGTAACAGTTACAACCGCACGCGGCCTGACTCAGTGTAATATCTCCTGAGTTCGTTCCGAAGCGGTCGGACAAGATGCGGTACCGTCGACCTTGGAGGTATAAATGGTACGAGGGGAAGCCAAACCGGCGATCATTATGAGCAAGACTTGTGCCTACAAAGCTTGGATAGTGCGGTGAGTAAACGTTCCTTAGTGAGGGTAATATGATGCCAAGCATAGAGCCTACATCGTCTGACTGGCCCCCTTGCGCTGGATTTGACGAGACTTGCCTCTGAGTCCGAGTTGACACTGCATGAAATGGCTCGGCAGACTGATACCCCTTCGCAGGTAATAGCTTATGTAATCAACATGTTGGTCCGTTATGTAAGCCGGTCATCAAACCATTTGCCGCAGTGATCCTGACTCAATATTCGTTGAGGAAATGTTCAACGCTTTGCACAATACCAGCACATCTCTTACCTTCTCATGCTTTTGCTGCTCTGCAAGCAACAAACATGTTGTGGTCACCAATGCAATGGCAGCTGTGGCCAAAGAAGACACCACATCAGAGTGCTTAGAATGGGCAGCAACAGGTAAAGGCATTAGCAGGTCTCAAGAAGTTGATGTCCTCGCCCTGATGCATCCACAGTTCCTGTGTTGCCCTGTTCCACTTGAACTCCATGCTGAGGTACTTCATCAGCAAACCAACCCTTATCCTGACATCTGTGGAATTCTGTAGAGTCACTACAGATCTGTGGAGATCTGCATTACTAGGTACCTCTTTGTAAAAATTCTGTAAGTCCTGCATAGCTCTGTCAGGATGAGGGTTGGTTTGCTGATGTAGGAAGGCCTTCTTGGCATCGAAGGTGTCAATCTCCCAGTCATTCTGGCAAGCAAGGGTGACAAGGAGGTGAATAGTTGTAGGCTTGATAACTGGGGTGAAGGTGGCGCTGTAATCTACACCTGGGACTTGAGAAAACCCCTGTGCAACGAGATGGGCTTTGTAAACAGATCCTCCCTTATTGTTACGACACTACCGCACCGTAGGTTCTGGGCCTAGGTGAAGCGTACGAAGATACTAGCAGCAGGCACTCTGAAGTAGCCTGAGGACTTAGGAGGATTTCCTAGGGACCAGAAAGTATGCGGTATATTGCGTAGAACTAGCTGGGGAGCTAAGTTCTACACCAGGGGTTTATATAAGTACAGTGTACGTTACTGGGAGAGAGGATTCCAGATGGGGAAGAGCCTCATGGGAAAGGTTAGGCATAACATGTGGATAACATGAGGCAAGGCTATGTTGGTTCCTAATTAATATGCAATAAGATGGAACTGACCATTCAGGAAGAGGAAGGTTAGGTTTGATGGAAGAAAGGCTGTGTCAATCGCGGAGATTATCACAGAAGAAGAAGAGTGGTCCGAAGTAACGGTGTACCTGTCCATGAGGTAACGGGAAGAGTTATCGTAACCAATTGGGAGAAGTGAAAACAATAAAATAACGGGAAACGGGCCGAACCATGGTTTGTAACACTTATTGTCTTCTTTGAACTTGAGGACACAATGGCAGCCAATCACTTTGCAGTCTGGTGGTAGCTTAGCAATTCTGTAGACATTCTATCGAAGTACAAAGGTACCTCGATGGCGCAGGGACAAGAGGGATGTGTTAGTGAGAGAGACTCACTATAGCCGTGTGGATAGTAATCAGGTAGGTGGTGACACTTGAGTATTGGGATAGGTCTCTGAGGGGTCTCAGGTCTCAAGTGGAACAGAGGGTGGAAGAACTGAGTCTGTTCTGTTAAGTTACACTGGCAGTAAGGCCAGGGTTTAAATAGAAGTACAGTATTTGTACTTGTGGTGGTAAATGTCCCATAAGGGGACGTCTCGTAGAATACTATGGAATATCATGGAATGATATGTAATACATGAGTCATGCTATATAAGCAATATGAGTCATGGTCAGTAAGCGATTGGTCAGTCATCCAATAGCGTTACTAGCTCTTATCTATGATGTCAGAATGACATCATGCTATCGTAATATGAATAGCGTAAGCGGTCCAGGCCACGGACCTTGTAAGTATGACGTAACAAAAGGTCTAGACAGACCTAGATTCTAGGATGTGAAATTGAAGAATTTAAACATAGAAACCTAGAATCTCAACAGGTACAGTATTCTTGCACCTGGGAAACTAGTGCAGTTACCAGCTAAGTGTCCAACCTCTTACCTCATCTATACTCCCCATGATCTTGTGGCTTGTCCATCAATTGCTATGGTCTCTGTCAACCCATATTCTCATCTCCCTCCTGCACCTGTTAAAACACCTGCTTCATTAGAAGCAGTATTGACAGATCTGTTGCATGGCATGGGTTGGAGGCTTGCTGATGCCACCCCTCGTTGTATTATGCTTGATTCAGGTTTCAAGACTGGCTTGCAGAGCCATCTTGGATATGGATCAGCAAACATGATTTTATCTGACTTGCATCCATCTCTTGCAAATTTGGATCATGTATGCTATATGGTGAGCAAAGTTCATGATTAGAAATTTCCAAATGGTACAGGGTTTAAAGGTATGATTTTTTTCTATTTTACTGTGACTGGTTGGTTATTGATTAATAATATCTAGCAGTGCAACTACTTGTCACCAATGACCTTACTATGGCAAAGTGCTATGTGCACTGTGCTGAAACTTATAGGCTTTCTAATGGTGCCACCTTCTATCTTGTGATATGCATGTCACCTCAGATGTCAAGTCATCTTATGCATGCAGCATGTATCTCTATTGACACCTCATTCAAATGTGTTTCCCAATGGCAAGAGTTTGAGATCCAGTCATGGGACAATCATCTTAAGAGATGTGAGTTATTATTTTAATTAGAATAATTAGAGCTGATGTAGTCTTTAGCGGTTGTTAGCACTCATGCATTCATCAATTCACAGTCTGCTGAAGCTCATTTTATCCTTCTTCATCATATTTTTGAGATTGCAGCACAAGATTCCAACTGTCCAGTTGCCTTTCACTATATGCATGGATATGGCATTGAGTCTGTTGTTGCAGATGCTCATCAAGGTCAAGGACTTGGTATGTTGAATTTATTA
>JBBPNY010000369.1:0-20772 GCA_038091165.1 Rubroboletus pulcherrimus
CTGGGTAGGTGTCTGTGTCATAGCATGTCCACTCCCAATGCCACCAGCTGACGGGTGTCCCACAGCGAGTAAAAAGACAAGAGACCTGAGGTTACCAGCACATTGCCTCTTGGGTAGGTGCCTCCTCATCTGCTCACTTTTTTGCGCGGTGGAGACTGCAAAAGTTCAACAAGTTACTTAGCCGCCCTCTTTCAGGCGGAGCTTCAAACCTCTTTCAGGGGTCGATTAGTTGACCTATCTCGACCAATCGGGACCTGTAAGGTAGCATGTGATGCTGAAAACTTTTCTCTGGTGACCGTGTACCTCGCACTCTTCACCCATTCACATCATCTTCAGGCCTTTGACAATGCCCACCTCTGCGTCAATGTTTCCTCCTAGTGCACCACAACAACCAGCAGCCAAGTCTAGCCAGGCTCCTATAGGGTTGGCGTGTGGAGGCTCACGGCTCTGCTGGGGTTTTCGTGGGGCCGGGCTGAGCTTCCTAAGTCGTGGCTACCATCTGCACGACATGCCCATCGTCCAGAGTGCCCCAAGGCTTTGTGCGCCTCGTCCGGCTTGCTTTCTGGCATGAGCTCCCAAGACTCAAGATCCACGTACGTCTGTTTGAGAGCTCCCTCTCCCTCATATTCCGTAAGTTGCTCCTCTAGAGAGTCGGGAGCAGGTACAAAAGGATGACTTTGGGAACGTACTTGGCATGAGCTCACTTTTTTTTTTCGACTCACTGTTTAACTTTCTGACCTTGTTGCAGGTGTTGGGCATGAAAATATTTGCTGCTGTCCCTGTTTCGATGACGGACGAACGAACAATGTCAATGATAATGTGGCTCAATAGTCCACAGCGGAACAGACAGGACCTCGAAACGCTACAAGATTACATTAAGATTAGACAATGGCACCATGCAGGACCTGGCGCAAAGGCAAGTAACATCCTATTTATCGTTAGTACCACACTAAGGCTAGTACTATAATAGGATGAAAACATCGAGCACAAGCCAATGTTGAAGTGGCGGGAAGTTGAGTCGACATTAGGAAAGCGAGCCAACTCTCAAGTCGTTGACAAGTCTCTGCCTCCCGCTGGCCGTGCTGCCCCAAGACCTCGTTTGGAGCGCTTAGATGGTGAGCTGGGTGGTGGAGCATGTGCAGGAAAAGCTGCACCATGGCGTGTAGTAGATGCCGAAATTGAGGATGGGAATGATTGGTTGGATGAGCCGCGCCAACTGGATCCTGCTGCTGTTGGTGTGGAGCATCACACATTCACGTTGGGCGGCCGTGATGACATCGACTTGAGCTCATCTTACCTGCGCGACATCCTTAGTGATACTGATATGTTCCAGACTCGTGCAGAAACTGCCAGCCCATCCTGAAACAAGCACACAAATAGTTCTAGTGGTGCTATGAAGCCACCACCAGCCGGCACAGACTGGGATTCTTGGGAATAGGGCGAGATTCACTCAAATTGACAGTGGATTTCAGTAAAATTACCCATATTCACTCTGTTAATTAATGTAGAATAGAGCATGGTGAATTAATGTTGATCTATGAGGGTGAATATGACCTGACAGCCAGCCACGGTGAATTAGCACAGGTGAATTTGACCCAATTCCAAATTCCCGGAACACTGCCAGAGACCGTGAAACCGGCCAGGGCGTCTCACTAGGACAGAGTTTCTCCCTCGGCGCAGATGCCTTTTGTAGGGATGCCCACGTATATCCACATCACCGCCAATCGATCATCATCATCATCAAAGCAGGACCCTCCCTTGTCCGTCTCGGCGTGTGGCGTGTTCAAGAACTATGTACTACACCATCAATGACATTGAAGCTGCCAATAAGGCCATCCTCTTCAACGCTGTCGCTGATGAGGTGTGTCCATCACCTTTTCTATGATAAATCCCATTGTGTGGCTTGCACACACCCAGATAATAGCACGTGGTAATAGAAAATATATGACCATCTATTGTAGTCTCACGATTTTACAATATTTGTGATTATGATATTATCAGCAGCGATTCGTCTCGTGGGCAATCTACCAATCAAAAAAACACCCCTCACTGAGATCATGGTCGCCCTTGTCGACCTTTCACCGCCAGCCCTCCCGATTCATCCGTAAGGGTTAACTAAACTTTAGACAGATTTCGGCGAATATTGTGCGTTGGTCCGAAATCCATCCGAGGTACCGATCGGAACCACGGGAGTGGATGCGGTCCAGAAGTCTGAGCTGCGGTATGACCGACCTCTGATATAACCGGAACCATCAGGAAAAAGAGCTTGATGAGTCCGGTTCCCATCATATTGCATCGTTCCAAAGCTGGAAGGGATCGACCCGAGCCATCGGATACGTCAGGCCTGGCCAATGATCAAGAGGTTAGTGTGCGGAATGGTTGCTCGGATGGATGAATGAGGGCCTAGGAAGCGAAACAGTTCATACAAAACCATGGACCATATTACTCAGGCGGTGAAAATGAAGTCGAGATTCCCGCTTTGGTAGAGCAACAAGGACCGGATATTTCCAGGCCTGGATGGTAACATTATATATATAAATTTTCGGAATAATTCTTCTCTACAGGTTTGGGGGTTCGTGCCAGCCTTTTCGAGTGTTCCGAAGCCTCGGAATGCCGGGTGGTTATGGTTCCGGGTATTCCCCCGTTCCGGACGTTTCCGGCTCGGAATCTCGGAACCAGGAAAGCGCCCACCTGTCCCGACCCCAAACATATCTGAGATTGGCACGGAGAGCCTCTGCTGAGGTACCAATGAAATCCTGTTCAGAAGGAGCTGGGAGACAGCTAGGATGGTGAGATGCACAAGGCATGACCTATCAGACTGGCGAGACCAGAGCTGGAAGTCTAGAGGCTGGCTGGGAGCTCAGTCAGATCAGTACCATTTCTTTTCTACTTAGGATGAACTGGCAAGGAAATTTCTCATGAATGTATTGGAGTGCGAAGATGGGATTGATACCGACATCCGACATGAATCGACGGACTAATTATAATACGTGTAAAAAGGTCACAGATGGATTGTTCCCACTTCAAGAATGCGGAATCACCTATTTCTGGGATCTGCCCTTCCTTTTTCGGTGTTTCTTGTGGATCTCCTTTGTTGCCGTTTGGTGTTGAGTATGAGGAGAAGGTGTAGGGGGGGGCAGCCGCTTCCTTGAAGGGCCGGGTTCCGATGGTGACTCTTCCACCTTCCGTTTGGGTTCTGCATGCCACCTGTAGTAATGCGAATAGGCGGTATCGTACTGTGAGTTTTGCAAGTCCCGGAGGAGCCGGAACCAATCCATAGGGAATGACACCGTCTGAGATTGGGTGTGAAGGCGGGTGATCTTGACAGGGTCAGCACCCACAGCCTCCATCATGTGAGCAAACTGTAGAACAAGGCGGTTGGAAGACTTGTCCAGCATGTCATTCACCTCCTCCATCTGCAGGTCAGGGAACAGGGACTGACAGGCGACAACATAAGCCTCTAAATTTCACCATAACAATAACCGACTCACCCCGAGCATACAATGGACCTCTCTCCTTGAAGTTGAATAACCCATCCTTCCCTCGAAGGAACATGCGGACTGTGACCGACTTGATGTCAAGCCAGGTTATCCCTTCAACGATGACCGGCTCCAGGACATAAGGCTGTGGGCTCACTGTCGGCGTGAATGCCGAACGGGGAAGTGCCGGAAGTGAACGGAGTGGGTGATCGCGCTCGGGAAGGCCTTCATTGCTTGAACGGATGGAGACCATGATGGCCACATCCATTTCTGGGACGATACTCGCAGTCAACTGTAACTGGCGTTCCATCTCCTCCCGACTCGAACTGAATCCGCACTCCCCGACCCAGAATGGTATTGCGCAGGCACCAGGGGGGTGCAGTGGCCATAGGTCGAGATGCATGTCCGGAATGATGGTCCTGTTCTCCCCTTCAATAGCAAGGTTGAAATGAGTGTTACAACTGATGTCACAATCATCATCCTCTAGTGATAGACTTCTGAGTAGCCTATGAATTCGTTGCGACAGGTGCTGAAATGGAACCTCGTGGATATGATAAGGTGCTATCGCAACAAGTTCGCAGAGATCCGCGTCATAGATAAGTCTGAAAGACCATTATAGCAAACAACCCAGAGGCTTGTTAGAATGACTCACTTTGCTGATATTTGATCCCGTTTTCGCTCACTTGAGAGAGACACTATGAGCTCGAATTCTCCTGGCGTAAGGTCCTTGAATGTCTGCGATGTCTTGTCAGATTTCGCACTAATCACACATAGCCCTGCCCACCTGTATGTCAAGGAATGGACTTCTCAGAGCTTGAATAATCCCAAGACAACGGTCCGAGTTGACGACCGAAGTTTTTTGTGTAGGAACACTGTCGCTACAATCAATGCAAGGCGTTGGCCTCGTGGCCGGCTGAACACGAATCCCTTTAGGTGCCACGGCCCCGTCGATGATGGTAGCAGAATCCGGGATGCAACCCTTATTAAGCTTCTCAGACTCTGATTCCATATATCCGATCCCAGAATCAAGAATAGACGTTTGTGATGAGTTACTGCAGCGACTTGATGTCGTCCAGTGGCTACCGTCATGACTTGCATGTGTGGGAAGACCGTCACACACCATGATGGGCATATGCATAATACTCAGAGGTCTGTCTAAGAGCCCGCGTGGAGGCCGTACCTCCAAGAGAAAGATGCGGTTCTGAAGTTCTGAGCAGTGGCGAGGTCCTTGTCTATCATAAAATAGTTTTTTTTGGGCCATATATTTAAGGGTTATCTTGAACTTCAGCTCCGATAGCTTATCCTATCTATATGCCGTTGAAGCATGGGGCCCACGCCGATTCCCACGCCACAATGACCCCCCTCCCCCCACGCCTTCTCGTTTTCAATTTTCCTACCCAATCACACAATCCAACTGACCCTTTAAACCACCCAGACATAGCCCCAGGATGCCCCTCCACAAGACCCAGGTGAAGCAGTGCTTATTGACCCATGCAATTCTTAGATATGAGTCACACTTTTATCACACTCATATTTGGCACATTACAATTTTTACAGCTCTGCAGACACGTTTCATTGGCCAAACAAGTATCTAACCTTACCTTTAGGCCCTATGGGAATGATCTGCAGCAAAAAATCGTGTTGTCTGCAGCGTTTGTTGACGAGCTGTGAGTCCTTTTTCTCCTCTATCCTATATCTATCTTTCATCACCTGCAGATTTTTGCAGACATGCTCTCCTGTCTATTGAACTACCAGGGGACCTTCCTAGGACCATATATGAGAACATACAGCAAGAATTGTAGTGTCTGCAGTGTTTGTCGTTATGCAGTGAGTCTTTTTCTCCAACCCTTCTCCTTGTCACATGTTACTCATGTATTGTTATACAGGGATTTATCCTGGGGCTATAGCTGGCTTTGCCCATGCTGTACCAACCCCAGAAGTGATTTGAGATCAAGATATTCCCAGCTGGCTCTCTGCTCATTGAGCTATGCATGTCTCTCTCCCCTCCCCCCTCCTTTCCCTAGCCAATACAAGCAACTATTTCAAGGATACCATATACCCTCACTTTGTAACATACATTTATGTTTCTTAGCATTGTTTATCAACTGATGAAGACCCTCTCTCATGTTGTTTTCTATCTGCAGCTAGAATGTGAGTCATGCTTGTTTCTTAGACATATGAGTCATGCCTAGTGATTTCATCCAGCAAACCCTTGATGACACTGATGCTATTTACACATGCCATTGTTAATAAGTGTGTTTTGGTTAGGGTTGAGAGGTTCACCCCCCAGTTAGTTCTCATGGTTCAGGCCATGAGCTGGGGGGTCTGGGGGGGTTTACCCCCCTGGTTTGTCAGGTTTTCGGTTTGTTAGGTTCATGGTTTGTTAATGTTAGAGTTTGTTAGGGTTCATGTTTTTTCTTTTCATCCTTGACTCTCTCTCATTATTATTTTGTATATGAGTCACACCTGAGTCATGCTCCTAACACTGTATGTTGGTCAGGCTGCTGTTCCCTCCACACCATCCGGCTCCCTTGCCTAGTCAGTCTATCTCACAACTTTTCTGTGAGTCACTTCATCCTCTATCCTCCTCTTACTTGCCTATCTTTTCTGATTGTGGGTTATGGCTTTAGGCCCACCTAGCATTGTTTATATTTATTTGTCCTTTTACCATACCTTTTAGCCATGAGCTTTGTTATTTGTTTGGTACTGTTGTTGCTGCTAAAATTTTATCTCTCCTACCTTGCCCTTTCACAGCATTTCCAGCCCCATTTGGATGCATACATCCACCTCTTGGAAGGGTGCTGCTTTTTTACGTCCAGCCACTGCCAGTTATCCCATAGCATGAACCCCCCTGATGGCTGCAGCACTTCATTGAGCTGGACCTTGGCATGCAGGGCTCAAATTGGGGGGTTGATTTCAACCAGGTGAGCCTCCCCCATATAGCTTCTGTGGCCAGCCTTGTCAAGCCAGACCTTGGCATGCTTGGCTGGCTGCAGCTCTTTCCCCAGTTGAGCCAGGTTTTGGCTCACTGGGTTTTCATCCCACCCCTGCAACTAGCCTTGTCGAGCCAGACCTTGGCACACTTGGCTGGTTGCAACTTGGTCCGGAGATCGACACTTTGAGCTGTGGAGTCATTCTTTATGTTGGCATGCTTTGTGGATGACTTCTATTTGAGGACAACAATCTCCAGACCCTCAGGCTCTTTACAAAAATCAGTTGTATGTCTGCTTTTTCTGCTTGCTCCTGCTCGACCACTCAATGAGAATGGTTTCTTTTGTGCACAGAGGGAAGCTACCATATACCGAGCTATCTTAGTGCTGATGCAAAGAGTCTAATCAACGTGATGCTTGCAGTTGACCCTGTCAAGCGGATAACCGTCCCCAAGATCACTCATCATCCTTTCTACACGACCGACCTTCAATGTTACCTCATGCCTCTCCCACTGCCCCCTGGTCCGGTCCTCGGTACGCTCTCGTCGCTGGTTATGCCTGCAAAGGCGTTGGATTTCGAGATCATTGAGGGATTGGGCCGGATTGAGGAGGATGTCGTTGACGAGCTTGGGGCGAGGATGGAAGGGGTGGACAAGAAGGACATCTGGGAATGTCTGCGGAGGGACAACGGTCACGGTGTTCAAGGGAACACGGTCAAAGTGGCTTATTAGCGCCCTGAGGGCTGGAAGAGACCGTAAGCATTGTCATGTTGCGCTCGTGTACATCCCAGCTGACGATGTCTAGTGGCAGAATTTGAAAAACAAGGGCGCGATGCCAAGTTGGCAGCCATGGACGTCAGTTTATCATTATCGTCTCTCCTATCCTCGTTTTTGCTAAGTTTGGATTTTTTTAAAGCCTAGGAACACGATGTCGCCCCGCACACTTTCGCCGATAGGCCCGTGACTTGGAAGACAATCCTTTTGAAGGCAGGTTCGATGGCGACGACGACATTGACGACATTGACGACAGACTTGATTTCTCAATGCCACCTATCGATAGTGAAATCAATAACTTTGCAGTCCTCAACTCGTCCCTCCCACTTCCTGACCAACTCCCAGAACAACACCACCTTGCCTCATCCGCCAACGCCAAACGCACATGGCCCGTCGTGAAAGAAAAGAAGCAGCACCGGACAAAACGGCACTTTGGTATCCGGAGTTAGTTGCCACCGATGGAGGTCATGCTGGAGATACACTGCACGCTCAAGTCGCTTGGGATGGAGTGGAAGGATAGGCGGAATCTTGGGGGGTTGGGTGGTATTCAACCGCAACGACAACGATCGAACACAAACGGCACCAGGATCGAGCGTGCCAAGGAGCTGGATGGGAGCAACACCGTCGATTTACGGGCGGCCGCGAGTGTGTATTTCATAGAGACACAAGCGAGGGTTCAGGATGTGGTGGTATGTGCACTCGAACGATGATGACAACGACGATTAACGCTCACGTTGATCTACTTGTTGCAGGTGCTCATGAACCTACAGCACTACATGGTTGACTCGATAAACTATCTAGTCGACTTTCACCACAAGAAGACGTACAAGGCATGTGGCAGCGCTCTGTTCGGATCTATGACAGTCGGGAGGGCCGTTTCCTCGTCGAAGCCTTAATCAAAGTCAACTCGTGGTTCAACCACTCCCTCGCTTGGACCAGCGATAGCAAGCAGCTCTTTGCCTTGTCTCGTGACGGAAACATCAACTATCTCGACAAACCTCGCAACACCCTGCTAGCAATGGCCACTTTACCCCTTGGCACCGTCGCACATCCGACCAACACTTATCAAATTGTTGCGCTGCTCACCGTTATCAAGTTGGTAGTGGTCAGTCTGAAGCCCTCACCGAAGATGTGGCTTAAGCGAGCACGCGCCGACGATGCGGAATCGACATCTTTGGGATGAAGGAGAGGCACATTAGCCTGGTTTCCGAGCACCAACACCCTGCAAGGACCAAAGGACGTTGGCAGCGACAAGACGCATCCAACGCTAGCCTACCCATGGGGAAGATCTGTTTGCCTTCTACGTGTCTCGGAGACGATGGTAAAACAATCAGTGCTCAATTCGCGCACAGGCAAGACTCGCGAAGTAGATATGGGAACACTTGTTTTTGAAGACGCCAGGACTTGGACAGTGGGCGATACAGTCCTTGCCCTGCAGTGGTTGAATGCGAACGTTCGTGTCCTAGTTGTCGAGGGAAACGAATGAGTTTAGCCTGACCATCATCACAGCAACTACTTGCCTTCACAGCAGCCACGCTCAGCGTATATGACGTTCGTACCTTCAAACTTATCGAGAATGCACCCTTCAAATGCTTCGGCGTTGGTATCACCATCCATTGGTTCCACGACCGATGATGGGTCGATGCCATATTTCGAATCACCAGCAATGTCGCTCATAGTATTCGGGTTTACAAGGGGAAGATATTCCTTTTGGTTAGTCATCGCAATTGCGTCTCGAGTGTGATACTAACCTCGGGTAGTGTCGCGAGGAACTTCAAGTTGGAACAATGCTCACTTGGGCTGATAAGATCTTGTCCTTGGTCGAGCAAGGTGATTTTCTGAGCGCTATTGAGCTCACACGTTCATATTATACCAGGGAAGCGCCGGGTAACCGCAATGTCACTACCAGATACCGCTCAAGAACAGAAAGCAGTCCTTGGTCAAAAGTTGCACGAATTGATGGTGGCATCCGCCAGTTACACATTCTCCAAAGATAGGATGACGGATGGTACCCATTCTAGCCTGGATGGTAGAGGTGTCGATCGCACGTCTCTCTTCCAAGGCCTGGTCACGAGTTATGCGCGCTCCTGCTTTACCCTCGACAACTACGATTTCCTGTTCGAAGATCTGTTTCGGCATTTCGAAGAAGCCGGAATAACTCGAATCTACTTGGAACAGCTTGAGAGGTTTGTACTCGCAGGCACCATTGATTTCGTGCCTCCCCGCATAACCCAGCGACTGGTGGCACTCCATGATGATTCTGGCCAGCCCGCCCTAGCCGAACGAGTGATTTGGCATATAGACCCTTCGTGCTTGGACATCAACCAAGCCATTCGCCGCTGTCAGACACATCAACTTTGGGATGCGCTGATCTATGTGTACACACGCACCCTACAAGACTATGTCTCCCCAGTAGTGGAGCTAATCACTCTTATCCACCAACCTCCCATTCTTCCTGGAGATCTGTCGGTTCCCAGTGGAGCAGGTGTGCAAGGTACAGCTTCGTCACTTCGTCATCCATACAAGGTTTTCCCTTACCTAATCAACGTGTTCAGTGGTCAGACATATCCAAGTCCATCCGCTTTTGCAAGTCCCACATGTAAGCGTCACCCGCGCTCCCTACTCCACAATCTCACCTGGTCCGTACAGCCGACCTAATCAAACCAGGCATCTATGACGCCTCGCCATCGCCACGCTCTGTAACGTTCGCCCCCAACATCACCGACGAACTCTCGCTATCCCCCGATGCACACCTTTTCCCGCCATCCGAGCAACCGCCCAACCCTGTCTCGAAGAGACATGCTCCCCCTGGCAAGCGCTAGTCGCTTGGTCATATCCCCCGCCCACCAAATGCGTTCATGCTCTTCCGTGCCGATTTTGTTAGGCAGAAGCATGTTCCTGGATCGATCGAGACTGACCACGACTCGCTTTCAAAGATCATCGGCAACTGTTGGCGCGCGTTCCCTTTCGAGGAAAAGCGCATCTGGGAGATCAAGGCTAAACAGGAGAAGGAAGCTCACTCTGTGCTATACCCGGGCTACCGCTTCAGACCTGTGCACAACAAGAACAAGGCTAAGAAGAAGGAAAAGACTGCCCCAGCGCCTGAGGCTGACAGACGTTGCGAAGAAATCACGTAGCTGTTACTCGAGGGGATGAAGGGTGACGAGCTCGCCTCTGCTATCCGCAGGCTGGACGAGAATAAGGTGGTTACTCCTGCACCCCAGTTGACCTTCTACCCTCCTCGTCGGCCTTCCTCTCCCCGACTCGCGCTTCCATCCAATTGCAATCCCATCCGTACCGTTCTTTGTGCCGGCCTCACGCTCAGCTTCGCCTGTACACAACATCTCGCGAAACGCCCGTATGATCATTGGCCAACGCCGTCCCTCGAGTGCATTGCCTCATTTCGGAAGGACCTCCTGGGGAGTAGACGATATCCCAATGTCATTCTCGGTTCCTGTACCGGGCTTCTACCCTCCTTCCCAGTCTTGTTTCTGTGACGCGGGGTGACACTGTAGGATCCAAAAGACGGTGATTCTTCAAGCAGTTTGACCATATATATATGAATGCACATCATGGTCGGACCTCCGCGCTACGCAGCACGTATGTTAAATCCAGTTCTTCGTTCACACATCGATGGGACAGATCCACGTCAACGAACACGAGGTAGCCAGATTATCACCGGCGCAAGCCCTCATGATCAAGTACTTAAGCCAAAAATCCTGCGATTATCAGCCAGCCCATTCGATCCTTTGCCAATACCCCCCGTGTCAGATCCCAGTAAACAGGAGCGTATAGAAGAATTTCTGAGAAAATCTCTTCTAGGAGAGGAGCTTGTCAACACCCAGTTCCATCTCTTCTCTGCGAGATCTTCACCATCGAGTCGCGTCTTGAAGCCTCGTGTTCTTTGTGCAAACAATATTGTTCTGGCCAAGAGCTCAAAGTACTTTCTGGACCGTGCGTGGCTCTTTTACACGAGACGATTGTTGCACTCATTAGTGGCATCTAGTGTTGAGCTCAGACATAAATCCTTCCGATCCTTCATTGATCGACCTCACAGATGACAATGTCGTTCCTAGCGATGCACGGATTGAGGATTATGGCTATGAAAGTGACAGTGACCTCGATGACTGTAATGACCCTATTCCTGTCGCAAACAAGGCTCGGAGCACCCGAGGATCAGTTTACGATGTTATCAACCTCCCGTTCCAAGGATGGCGATGAGTAAATGACATCATTGTCCGTTTGATTGCCAATTGATCTGTATCCATAGATTATCCGAGGATGGGTCTGAGTCGGGTAGCTCTGATATGTTCGTGATGAGTCCGGAGCAGCCGGGAGCGGGTGGACCATTCTCTGCGAACAAGGCTGGAGCCGGATCAGTAGCGAGCAGCGAGACTGCAGTCCACAAGACGGATAATGAGATGTCGGCGAACCGAACCGCCACGCGCCTGCGGTCCTTGGGAAGTTGGCATGTCCTTGTGAAAGATACTGCGTTTCAAACGTAAGCTCGTGGCAGCATGTTCGTCCGTCTGGATGAGTGACATTCGACGTTTATATGGTATACCCTCCTGAACGATCTCTACACAGACAAGTTCAACTTCTCGCCTCTCGGTTCAGCGACACCTGGTGGACAGTCTCAGGAGTCTTCGACGAGCTCTCTAGATGAGCTGAGGTGTTCTGCCAAGTCTATGTATCGTCTTGCATGCAAGCTTCGTATGTCTTGTCACACCCAACTTCACAGGAGTTACAAGCTGAAGAAACTGCTCTAGGCTGGATTGGATGATCTTCGTGATTCGGAGCAACCTTACGGAACACAACATTCTAAAGAACCTTCGTGCAGCCTCGTCTCAAAGTGCGTTCTCATCGTCTCCCAATTCGTGACGTCGTTTGCTTATGGAGATGGAGCTCGACGTGTTATATTCCCACATCGCATCGCCTCCGATTGTTGCAGATTTCGCCGCCCTCGCAAAGCACATCGCTAACAAGGAGCTTCCTCGTGGAGCTGATATCACCGTTGGAATTCATGCAAGGCTTTTGAAGGCGCATTATACTTTATCGTCGGAACCAGCAGCTCCCTCGCCGTCCGGCTCTCTTCGGCCACCAGAACTAGCAACACCAGCCGCAAGGAATGATACACCTGGAGCAGCGGTTGGAGATAAAACTGGACCGTCTCATGTGGACAAGCAATCTTCAATCTTTTTTGGCTTTGGACCAAATGCGGAAGGAGAGGCGGCAGTAAACGCGGCACCACAAGCAAGTCCTTTAGGAGCAACGCCAACTCCCCCGCCACCGCCGCCGATGTCGAACAAAAAGGGCGCCAGGAGGTGATATTTTGGCTCCACGTCCGGCGCAATCGGTGAAAGCTGCTCATCTGGAACTTATGACAGGCGGGATCAACGCAAAGACCTGGGCCTCGTGATGCTTTCCATTATCAAACCTGTTGTACTACCGAGTAAACACGATAACGATGTGAATGCTGAACCTGATGCTACACCAGCAAGTTTGCGTCTGCGTTCCACTTGCACGTTCCGATTCGAGTGTACGCCGGGTTTCACTTAGTGAGAATGGTGATTCATGGTGCAGCGATACAAGCATTTGACCTCGTTTGGCGTCTGTGACCAGAAGAGCAGGGGTACATCCGCGTTGTCGGGTGGGAATGCGTGGAAGTTCAGGATAAGAGTTGTTACTTCATCCTCATCGGGGGCGACCGCGAGGAAGGCAGGACTTAATCTTGCATTCCTTCCCCGCCTGGGGTGTGGGTCAGAGCCCTGGCCCTCGCATACGACAATGAGTACATGAAACCAACGCCCCTGAGAGGGGTGTCAATGGGATGCTTAGGGATGGAAGTGGTAACCCGACCATATGATGTGAACATGCCGATTCAACTCGACTGCCCAGCAAGCCAAATAAACATGAAACTCGACTGCAGACTACGCCAAACCCTCAGTACTGTAAGAGTAGTAGGCTGTAGCTAGACCCAGATCTCTGATACGAATTCTACGACTTTACCGCGAGACTCCTCTACCGTGTGACTCTGCAACTCTTTCGGGCCATCGTCACAAAGTGTCGCACCTACCAGTCAATCCAAATTTGACTTGCACGTTCAATTTCGACCAGTCCTATCGATTGCTGATCATGTTAGGACCTACACCATCTGGCGCCCGCAGGAATCCTTCCCGCGACACTGGTCAGAAATCCAAGAGCCTTCCGTCCATCCAGGAAAACCTCAAGAATCTTTACATCTCAGACGAGCACGAGCTATCTTCCCCAGGTTACGATCCAAACACGGAGCGGAAGAAGGAACGTGCTTCAAGGAACAATTCGACACCGGAATCACGCAAGAAATTGGGTTCGTCTACAACTTCAAACCAAAAGAAGAACGCACGCGCCGCTGACTCGAATGACGGACAATGTCTACTCACGAACCTCTGTGAGGCAATCAACACATGCCACATAGTGGCTGGTGCGACAAACTCTGATGTTGTGAGTCTCTTTCAACTCTTCCGACGTGGGGTTGTTCATTGGTCTATAGGTCATGAAGTTGGAGTACGCATGGGGGTTCCCCCGCGGTGGCTTCAACCTCGATACCCGCCATAATTTATTCTTCTGTGAGTAATGTGGGGTATTTGTCGTTTTACTTCCTAGAAGCACGCTAAATCATGTACTAGTGAGAGCAGACTGGCACTTCCTCTTCGACCAAGGGAAGTTCATACTCGTACCGGAGCTTTCAGTCTTAAAAACACTGTATCGGGTTACCGTAGACGAAGCCCCTGAGGATCGCTCTCGAATTAATCTTGACAAGGTAGGTTTTTATACGAGATTATCTGGTGTTTGCCCTTTGACATATTTATTTTTGGCAGACATTCACACGTCGACACTTCAAGTATCATCTTCTACCTATGTCTGGATTGAAAGGACCCATCTGTCGCTTCCACGATCCAAACAACCCCGGAAAGCATTCCACACACTACTTCCCATTTGCCACACTCGGTTTCCTTACCAGTCATGTCAAGCCACAGTATGTCGTCGTCAATGCCGCACAAAAGTTGGGCCAGCTTCCGACCAACGATTTCTTCGACTCACAATCGATTCTCAAGCGAGTTTCATTTGAGAAGGGTCAGAAGAAAGAGACAGCCGCTACAAGGCTGAACTTAATTCTACAATTGTATCGGCACTGGACGTCGTTGGAGATTCCTGATGACTTCGCCCAGTCCGCTGGTGGTAATCTGTTGGACGATGCGGACCACCCTCCCTCCGAGCAAGCACCAAGTGCTACCAGCAAGGGAGACCAGTCCGACGACGACGATGCGGACAGCAATGATGACAGCAATGAACACTCTACCCCTTCAAAGAAGTCGAAGCAAGGACGCCAACATCAGGACCACCACGAATCAATTTCCAGTGTAGCCTCTGGGGAAGATACCACGTTAGAAGACGACGCCTGGAGCCCTTCCGAGGAGACCGCATGGATAGAGGACATATGTGACTGGACCAAAATTTGTGACGACACTGCAGCCTCCAAAGGCGGTTGGGAATCCAGCGTGCTCAACGAGGACGACCAGGTGGCCGCATACGCCAAAGAATCTCCACGTTCTGCCCCTCCCCCGGAGAGTTGGCACAAGTGGCAACCGAGCTGGGAGAGACGCGAGTGGCAGTACCCCCCTTTTAATACGAGGAAGTTTTCGAGCAATGATTGGGCAGTCTATGAGAAACTATCATATTTGACATGGAGTGCCACGTTTTAATTGAATGAGAACCGTCGCTTTATTTTTGTATTTTATCATGTTTTCTCTAATCCCCTTAGGGTTAGGCCTGGTTAGTCTGTCATATTACACCATATTACCCTGCACTCCACATGAATAATGATGTGGCAAATACATGAACTCTATACAATACACTATAATGAACCAATTACAGCACTTTTCAAAGCGATGCAGAAAGGAAAAACTGAAATTTTGAGCCTCGGATATGGCCCGAGTGAGACCCCGAACCCACCTGAGTGGGCAATGGCACCACTGCAACGCTGGCTAATCCCCTTCACCCCACTGGCATGCCGCTGCACACTGTACTGAACAACACAAAAGCCTATGTTCCAACGCTTTACCATGAAGGCTACAGCATCAAAGAAATACATATGTGGTATTCTAAACATCAAGAAAACTCTAGCATACAAGACTCTTGACCTCTATGAATGTTATGGAGTCGTCTACAACCCTCACATGTATTCTCGTGTCATCGGACACCGTCGCATCCTCAGTCTAGCGGATACTGCCTTTATTCATGCTATGATTCAACATCGGAGCAACATCTACCTCAATGAACTCCAACACGCACTATGGGACAAACACCGGGTCTACGCTACCATTCCTACCCTTTCACGAACACTCCAGCGCCTCTGCCTCACACGGAAAGCCATCGCATTCTCAGCTTCTGAGTGGAGTGAGTGTTACAAACCAACAGTTCAGTCCTCTCCTATTCTGCTTTACTCACAACGTTAGAACATTGGCCTTCACTTCCCACCCTGTGGATGAATAATACCGCTACTTCGGACCACTATCCCATTCCTGTGTTGATCTCCTAAAGATCTACACAGCCCTCTTTCCCCTGTTTCACCTTAGCAGTTTTACTGCCCCCTTTGATGTACCCTTTGACCGGTTCCTCCTTCCCTTTTGGAACCGCGCTGCCACTTTGATCCCATCGCCTCATGGCATGCCTGCCAGCTTCCTTGAGGCGTCTCTCCATTTAGATTAGTCTACTATCGCGCATAGCTTGGTCTGTGCGCGATCCTGTAACATATATAAACCCCTGTTTTGTAGAACTTGCTCCCCAGCTAGTTCTATGCAATATACCGCGTATTTTCTGGCCTGTTAGGAATCCCTCCTAAGTCTTCTGGCTACTTCCAAGTGCCAGCTACTAGTATCTTTGTACGCTTCACCTTGGTCCAGAACCTACGGTGTGGTAGCGTCGTAACAAAAGAACTAGCTCATCACATCGCGACCGCTATCTAGCTCTCGCTCTCAAATGTCGGTATCAACGGAAAATGTTCCAAGGATCCTGTCCTCTCGGCCGAGGGCAGGCAGTTCAACCTCTACCAAGAGTTGGAAGGGCTGCTGCTCCTATCCAGCAGTACGAGAAAGCTCGACAAGAAAATACCCTCGATCATTTACTACCACCACTCAGCCGTCAGGTTCTTCGAAGCGGAAACTCCTCAGCCAACTGGGCCCAGGACCTTCGAAGACAACTAGAACAGGATATGGTCCTGTCAGCCTGGTAGGTATTGGAAAGGACGCACTCCCCAAAGGTTTCACGGGGAAGATCAAGGATGCCAACTGGTGGCTAGGGGCAATGAAGGCCTACAACCAGCTCAGGAAAGGAAAGATGGCCACAGGAGAGGCTGTCACCATTGCTCTCTCTCTCATGGGAGAAGGACACGGACGGGTATTCGCCGAAGGTTACTACACCATGATGGCCAGCAGTCCCACCACCTACCGGAATTGATCGACGTTCAAGGAACGTTTTAAGGCGACCTTTTCCTCCACGAACTCAGCTCGGAACGTGCAGAGAAAACTTGAGAACCTTAGGATGGGAATGACTTCTGTCAAATCCCTCAACAGCTACAACAACAGGTTCGCCCTCCTCGCCGGACTCTCCGACACCGACCAAGAAGAGGTCCTGTGCGACTCCTACGTTGCCGGACTTCCCCACCATCTAGCCTCAGATTTGGCTACAGGAACCCTACCTTCCACAGTAAAGGAATGGCAGTCAGCTGCCAGCACTCAGGTGCAACAATACGAGGTATTAAGAGACCTCCACCAACCAAGACTCGTCCAACCACCCGGACAGACAACCACCCAGTCAACACTCTCGGAGCACATTCGTGCAGTTCACACCACCCCAATCACCCCTCCTTCTCTCAGTGAGAAACCAAGGAAAACCCCACTCGAACGAGCGAAACTAATCCGCTCTCTACGGAAAACTTACCCAGACTCCTGGGAAGAACACTTTCATGCAATCCAAATTACCCCAGTTGTCGACGAGCTCGACTCCTACCTTTCCACCCTCTCGAAAACCCATTCTCACAGTGAGATCCTCCGTTCCCTCCAGCAACAACTTGCCAAGAAAACCTGGAAGACTCCTCTGGAAAAGGCAGAACAAATTTGCCGAGTACGGAGGACCCACCCAGACTCCTGGGAACGTGAGTTAACACGAATTGATGACTCTCCCTCCATCCCCACGGTCATCGTACCACAAGAAGAGAAATCGGTCTTCATCTTCGTTCCCCTATCCCTCTCTCCTCTCAACAGCCTGAACGTCATCTCCACCCCTGCCCTCGTCGACTGCGGAGCCACCA
This sequence comes from Rubroboletus pulcherrimus, assembly GCA_038091165.1. Lineage (NCBI taxonomy): Eukaryota > Fungi > Basidiomycota > Agaricomycetes > Boletales > Boletaceae > Rubroboletus > Rubroboletus pulcherrimus. The sequence goes on from JBBPNY010000369.1 coordinate 17,534, forward strand.
CCTGCTTCATCGACTACGCTTTCACCAAGCGTCATAATCTTCCCCTCACCCACCTCTCTCGACCCCGTCAAGCCTTCAATGCAGATGGAACCAAGAACAGAATGGGGGAGATCAAGTTCAAAACTCGGCTCCACATCTGGGTAGATGACGATGAGGAAGACTGCGACTTCCTCATACTTTCCAGCGGCAAACACCAGAACATCATCCTCGGGATGTCATGGTTAAAGAAACGAAACCCCACCATTCACTGGTCTACAAGAAGAGTAACGGTCTCAGCCAAAACCGCCCCTCGCAAACGAAACGGGCAAGAAGCCCTTGGACAGCGGTACCTCCTACGGTACCTCAACATCGACACTGAACAAAAATGGGCCACCCGGTGGCTCAAACGTTTCGACACCCTCCCAGAAAAAGTCCGGAAGGTTACCCTCTCTACCACCCTTGCTCAAGAGAGCAAACACATCACGACGGAGGTACCCAAAGAGTACCAACAATTCATGGACGTCTTTGCAGAAGAAGTGGAGACAGAACTTCCCCCTCCTAGGCCGTTTGACCATGGAATTACCCTCCTTCCCAGCTTCATACCTAAACGAGCCAAGAACTACTCCCTCAACCCGGAAGAGCTCATAGCTTGTCAAAATTCGTCAACGAGAACTTAGCCAACGGGAAGATCCAGCCGTCCAAGTCACCTCAAGCTGCCCCCTTCTTCTTTGTCCAGAAGAAGGATGGAAAACTCCATACCTGCCAGGACTACCGATATATAAATTCGCATACAGTCAAAAATGCGTACCCTCTCCCTCAAATCAATGATCTCCTCGACAGATTAAAGGGATCATCCATCTTCACCAAACTTGATGTGCGGTGGGGATATAACAACGTCCAGATCAAACCTGAAGACCGATGGAAAGGAGCCTTCGTCACACCATTTGGGCTCTTTGAGCCCACCGTCATGTTCTTTGGCCTCTGTAACTCACCGGCTACCTTCCAAGCCTACATGGACGATGCCTTCGCCGACTATATCGCCGAGGGCTGGTTGGTCGTCTACATGGACGACATCCTCATTCACTCCTCTGACCCCACCACCCACCATGAACGAACTCTGAAGGTCCTCCAACGCTTCCGTGAACAGCACCTTTACCTCAAACCCAAGAAGTGCCATTTCAACCTCGCTGAAGTTGAATACCTTGGATTGGTCGTCTCCAACGACTGCATCAAGATGGACCCCACCAAGCTCTCTGCCATTGAGGACTGGAAACCCCCGACCAATGTTTCCGCTCTCCGGTCTTTCCTAGGATTCTGCAACTTCTACAGGAAGTTTATCCCCGCCTTCTCCAACATTACCCGTCCCCTTCACGACCTTACCCGCAAAGGTGCCATCTGGCAGTGGGGTACTGACCAGGACCATGCCTTTCACACCCTGAAGAATGCTTTCCTCAAGCAGCCAGTCCTCCGTACCCCAGACCTTGATAAACCTTTCCATGTCATGACTGACGCCTCCTTAACCACCGCAGGAGCTGTCCTCATGCAGAAGGATACCAATGGCGACCTCCACCCCTGTTCCTACATCTCTAAGTCGTTCGGACCCGCCGAATGGAACTACGACATCTACGACCGTGAACTCCTTGCAGTCATCTTCGCCCTTGAGGAATGGCGGCAGTACCTTCGAGGTACCAACCATCCTGTCTCCATCCTCACCGACCACAAGAACCTCCTCTACTTCAAAGAGTCCCGCAAACTCTCTCGTCGCCAGGCCCGCTGGCAAATGTTTCTCCAGGACTACGACCTCACGTTCACCCACGTCCCTGGAGCTCAGATGGGTCTGGCCGATGCTCTCTCCCGCCGCGACATTGTTGACACCTCCAACGACAATACGGCTACACAACTCCTCCCCGACGCCATTTTCTCCAGATCTCTCGACCTTGCGATCGTGGACAAGATCACTTCCTCTACCAAGGAGGATCCCCTCGTTGCCAACACCCTCACCGCGATGTCCCTCGGGACCAGTCTACTTCCCCATGCCCGCCCAGATGATTGGTCCTATGATGGTACCAACCTGACCTTTCAAGGCCGGCTCTACATTCCCGACGATTGCCGGGGACCTCTGGTGTCCTCCATCCACAACACTTCCCACGGCGGCCACGCTGGTGCCGCTCGTACCCTTGCTCTCCTCTCCTGGGATTATTGGTGGCCTGGCATGTCCACCTTTATTCGCCACTATATTGCTGGGTGTGCTGTCTGCCAGCAGCACAAGGTTAACACCCACCCCACCAGACCCCCGCTCACCCCAGTCCCCACCACTGCCACCCACCCCTTCCAACACCTCACTATGGATTTAATTTCCGGCCTCCCTACGGTCAGTAATCTTGATTCTGTTTTGGTTGTGGTGGACCACGGCCTTACTCGGGGGGTACTTTTCATCCCTTGCTCAAAAACGGTATCGGCAGCCGATGTGGCCAATCTCTTCTACCGACACGTCTTCCCTAGATTCGGACTACACGACCGAATCATCTCTGACCGAGGCCCACAGTTCGCCTCCACCTTCGCCCTCGAACTATCCAGGCTACTCCACTATGACGTTGCACTCTCAACCGCCTATCATCCCCAGACAGACGGAGAAACTGAATGTGTCAACCAAGAACTGGAGACCTACCTACGCCTATTCTGCCAGGAAAAACCCGAGTCCTGGCCTGACCTCCTTCCTATGGCGGAGTTCCACCACAACTCAATGACTCACTCCGCCACTAAACAATCCCCATTTTCCCTTATGATGGGATACCAACCTCGCGCCTACCCAAAGATCGGCCCAACCTTCGTTCCTCACCTAGCGGATCGGCTATCTGAACTTACCTCAGCTCGGGAGGAAGCCAAGTCAGCCTTAGTCAATTCCCAACGGGTCATGGCCAACCGGTCTGATAACAAGTTCATCCCCTTTACCGTCAGACAGAAGGTGTGGCTGGAAGCCACAAACCTTGCCATATTGTCCAATCGGAAACTCTCTCCAAAACGCCACGGACCCTTCCCTGTCACAAAAGTCATCTCCACCATGGCGTACGAATTAAACCTACCACCGTCCTGGAAGATTCACCCGGTCTTCCACGCCTCCCTCCTTACCCCTTACACCGAAACCGACAAACACGGCCCCAACTTCCCCCGACCGCCACCAGAGCTTACTGGTACTGAGGAAGAATACGAAGTCAGCCACATCATTAAACACCATGGCACCGCCAAACAACGCCGCTACC
>JBBPNY010000370.1:0-20765 GCA_038091165.1 Rubroboletus pulcherrimus
GGAAGCACTGAGAATACCATTGTCCGCCTAAACCATCTATTGCCTCCGTCTATAGGCTCCTACTGCCTCCATGCGGAATGCCTCCGTGATCGGGAACTGTAGGTGATGGGATCAGATCTGATCGGTAGCTATAGGATCTGATCGGCATCACTACTCGGCGCCTATCTGGGATCTATAGTCGGCGCCTGTTCGGGATCTGTAAGGACTCGGGGACGAGGCTGTCCCGGGATCGGTAGAGAGCGCGTACACGATCTGAGATCGTGTCGCGACGCGTCTGGGTCACGTGCGATGAATGGTCACGTGCCAGGGAACGGGCAGGTCACGTGATCGCGAAGTCACGTGCTGCAAGGGCGAGCGAGCGAGAGAGCGAGAAAGCGAGAAAAAGGTGTGGAGAAAGGGGGTTTCGTAACACTAAGGATAGACTCCGAGAGTGGAGACTCTGGGAAGGAGTCCCAGTCTACCGGGATTGGGAAGCTCTCCCAATCTAACGTGTCGCCCCAGACGTAGTCAAGGGTTGGATCGAAAGGAAGTGCAGGAAGTGTGGGCGGTTCCAAGGGGCTGCGAGAGCAGTATGAGCAAAGGGATTCGGTAGAGGAAGAAAATGAGTTAGCCGGGGACGGTACTGTAACATCCTCTGGATAAAAAGTATAAATTTTGGAACAATTCATTTCCAGAAAATATGTCACATTTTCTATGGCTTTCTGTTTGTTAAAAATATGTAGAAAATAATAAATTATTATTATATATAATAATCAAAGTTATGATATACAAATGGGCTATAATGATACATGTAAGAAGCATCTTGAAGATAATTATGTTTGTCAAAGGTTTGATGTCAAAACATTGAAATATGTCTGAGATGAAGTGCCAAAGATAAGTTAATAGATATGCTTAAATTTTGTATCTAGTTTCATTACAGATATCTATATACCAATAATCAGCATTTTATTGGCTGAAAAAATGCCATATGTGTTGAAGGAGCACATGTACTATTAGAGTACTACACAGAGGTTTCTTACCTGTGTTATGTAAGCAGGGTAGAATGTAGTGGTAAACACTTTATTTCCTCTTTTTTTTTCATTCGAGTGGGGTAGTTTGGTAATGTAGTTACACTGAGCACACACTCGAAATACTCGCGTGCTGCCGCGCGCCAAATCTTTCGTCCGCAGTGTTCCGCCGGCAGTTGTTGTTACACCACTGCGCAGTGGTTGGCGAGGTGACCACGTGCGCCACAGGGTATTAGCACCGCCACCTCTGAGCATGCCCAGGTCCATTTGCGGTAACCGAGGCGACGGGAGATCCTAACCTACATGACTTGCAGCTCACAGCTTGTAATTTTTCGGATTATCGTGACTTATGCTGTCAAATTTCGACTGCGTAACACATGAAACACTCAAAGGGGCAGTTAGACCTGAACCACACGATCAACTTGACATGATCTGCTGGTGTGCAGGCCCGGATCCGTAGTGAGCGTTTGAGCAACTCTTCCAGCCATTGACCCTTACTTTTCTTTCTTGCTACGCGTCCTCCAATCACAGCTCTCAACGGCTTGTCAGTGTGGTAGAGCCGTCAAGTGATCACGTCACACACCCGTCCTGCAGATGCCAGGGGATCCGTCGCCGTCTTTGCCTTCCGCAGTTATTCTCGGATCATATGCGTGCCAAATAGCGACCAGGGCGATGTGACTAAATTCCCTCAAATACCTAGGGACGTGCAGACTTGTGGGAATCTTGTAGAGATCTTACCGCGATAGGCAAGATCGAGCTCCATGCACACTCATTCCAATAGCCCCCACCTGTGCACAACCGGTGCGTCCTAGAGCCGCCGCGAGTGGCAGCAGGGGTGCATGACCCTCTAGGGCAATAAACTTGTCATCAGGTGTTCCACAATGAATTACTGTCACCTGTTCATTGTTTGCTTCTTTCAAATGATGATGTTATCCATGACGACACCCCCAAGCACGCTAAAACCGCCGTTGGGTACTTTGTCAGGGCACAGGCCCATCTCCACACACATAAATATAAATTCGAAAAGTTCCTTTGCCAAGCATCCAGCCCTCCAAACCACTCTCCCCCGACGGTCAAATCCACTTCGCCTTGCAGCATCCCTCCTATACTGTATCCACACCATGCGTGTATCTCTCGCAGTCTTCTTTTTGCTCTCAGCAGCGTCTTGTGTCTTTTCCATGGCCCTTCCCGACGTAAAACGTGATGTAAGTCTCCACCGATTACTGTGTCTTGTCTCCATCCACCAAACCCCTCTCGTCTTTAGGCCAGTTCTCCTGATGTACGTCCCTCCCATCGTGCTCGCGACTCGACCTGACCACATGCAGCTTGTCAAAGCGCGAAACAGCGTGAACAATGCTGGTCCCGACTATTAGGTATCGGTTCGAGTTCTGGGCTGCTACTACATACATACGCTAATCACGTTGCTTGTAGCTGACGACGACATCCCTTGAACGTCTTTATCCCAAGACACATTGCAATGCAAGGGCTTTGTGCTGGCCTTAGGTGTGGCATTGTACGCGCGATAGATGGATCTTTGAAGTTTTTTCACATGGGCAAGCACACCTAATTCCTCACGCTCGTTTTCCCCATTTTGTTCTTCAATACCGTATCCCGTATGATTTTCTGTGTTCCAATTCTTCCGGTGCTCTGTATTGTGCGACGTTGATTTTCGATTCGAATATCGATACCGTACCCTGAACGTGTGTCCTCCTCACCTCGTGTTCGATTCCGCGCTGGTCCGGCGGTAACCACTCGGACTCTGTGCCTTTCTTCAATTCATGTGCCTGTGAAGGTACACACGGTCATTGTCAGGTGTGTGCACGGCGCCCATACTTGGGAAAATGCAAGGCACAACGACGGAAATGGGAGGGAGGCGGCCAACGGGACTTTTCATCTACGTAACAAGTACTAACAACCATATCGGTTTCGATCGTTGCTCGTCCATGTCCGAACAACGCTAGTAACTCGAAGCGCCGAGTGTTCATTATCCCAGGCCGAGGTGTGGTATCCCAAAGAAACCGGGGGGATTCGCGACGACGGGTCAAGATCATCACGGAGGATTTCAACGGGTGAATCGCATGCTCCAGACCATATGGTGCCTCAGGCAACATTCTCGTCCTACGCGCGCGGTGACAGCGAGATCCATCCTTCCGCGTGACCGCACCACCGTCTCTTACGGATTCCTCTCCCAACTTGTCGGCGAGTACCTCTTGACGAATGGATTGTCTTGACCATTGTTATCTCTGAATCTGCCACGTTGACAACCATGCCCAGTACCACGAGTCAGCCGTGTCTCTTATTCGCTCGGACGTATCACGGTCTCTTCGACGCTCCAACCCGGGTCGCTCGTCGCTCTTCCGCAACCCCCCGCCTTTCCGTCATCCAACAAATTCCCCCGGCCCAGGCTCAGTCTCGGTCTCAGGCACAGTCAACCTCACCCTCCAACCGCAGCTCCACGGAACCCATACAAGACGCCACGCTCTACGCACTCGTCGCGGACGACGTCTTCCTGCACGAACCGAATCGTCTGGGATCGCCTCAAAGACATCGACAGCTGTTGGTCGACATTTCCATTTGTCGATGAGGCTATCCATGGGCTGTACCGGTCGGCGGGGATGTCGGGTCAGACGGCCAAGGGGGCGTTGAGGCAGTTCGAGCTAGAGGCGGGGCTGTACGCTGTCGTAGATCCGGCCGAGTGGGAGTTTTCTTTGGTCATTCTTCGTGTTTCGGGGTGGGGGTTTGTGAATATATTCAAACGCTCGCGAAATAGTTTCAGGCCGAGGAGGACGAACGGGCACAAGAGCCTGGCAGGAAGCGCTCGAGCGACGACGCGCCAAGAAAGGGGAACGGCGGAGGAAGGAGCGCAAGCCATCGGCGTCACTGGGGGTTGGAGAGATCGAGAGTTGCGTCGTCATGTAATTATGGCGCATTTCTCTGTCTCCCTCACTCTCTGTTCTTTGGAGATTGTCATACCCACCATATACATATAAACATCTAGTCTCGAACCAGACGTTCCAACGGTTCTAGCAGGTGCCCAGCAAAACCGGGCGCCGGGCCGTGTGTGTGTGGACACTTGTGTTTGAATGTTGTGAGAATTTTTGCCAAATGACGTGTCACTAGTCTCGTTCTGGGTAGTACTTGCTTGGCTAAAGTACCGGCGTGTATTATGCACGCCGGAAGCATCCGAGCTTCTAAAGAAGCTGTTAGGCACAAAAAAAAAAAAAACCGGAGAGCCCAGGTGAACAAGGGTCGGAGGGTTTCAAATTAAGAAAGTGACCCTTGGTTGTCGTCGTGATCGCCGTCCGAACAGGTGGTACCGAACAACATTTCGACGGGAGAAGTAGTCTGAGTCCAAAGGATTCTGATCATCAAGGTGTCCAGTCCCAAGTTGGGCACGATATGTCGATTTTCTAAAGAACGTTGGTCGTGATCGTCGTTCGAATGGGCGGTACCGATCATCTCGACGGGAGAAGTGATCTGAAACCTAGGGGTCTAGAAATTAACCCGTGCAGTGCCAGGTTGGGGACTATACAACAGTTTTCAAGAACTTTGATCGTGATCGCCGCTCAAATGGGCGGTACCGAATACGAACACCTCGACTGAGGGTGGGACTCAGTGCGAGTGATCCTAGGATGAAAGGCGAGCGGTGATGGTAGAGAGAACTTTTGGAAGCTCGCCAAGCAAAAAGCAAAATGACGGGGGTTCTCGACGTTTCAACCGTGTATGTAATGAGAGCCTTTCGACGAAGGGAAGACGTCATAGGACAGCAAGCCCGAGAGCGACCAACGTTGAACGCCTCGAACGTGTATGGTATTGTATGGTGATCTGTCCCGATTTGTCAGCTGCCAGTGTTTCTAGACGGTACACGGAACGACGGCTGGTCGTTAGACTGCGAACGAAGGGAGGGGGGGACTAGGTGTCTCGCTGGCGAGATCAGAGATTCCACCAATCTCGCCTCGTGATCGCCCATTGGGTGGTCTGTGAGACCGCAACGAGTCCAATCATGAGGCAGGAACAACACGGATAAGCATGTGGAGAGCGATCCTGATAAACGTGAACGGACGGGGGACTCGACTTGGACGCACACCGCAGGACGAAAGTGGCCGGTTCGAAAACAAGCGGGGACGGACTTGGCGCCGGGAACTTGGACTTGCCGTGGAATTGGGGATCATGTACATCAGCGGCGGGTAACATGCAACCTGAGCTTTATGCGGGATCGACGTACAAAACGGCCTGAGAACATTGTAAGTACAATGTTTGTTCAACGCAGATGCGACAGCCCATAGGCTACAGTCCGTGTGCAGCAGCCCTCAGCGTGGTTCGAATGGACTCGAGAAACGTGTGTCTCGGGCACCACCGGGTAGAAATCGGAGATCTAGGAAGAACAGTCATTCAAGTTCAAGATCAGTCGCGATGCACGAAAATGAACACGTTCGAGATCATCATTCGTTCACATGACCTTGAACCATGGAGACGGTGGCGTATCATGTGGAAACCGCCGTCGCGGGTACATTTCAATGTCCAGGTAGAAGGGTTCCCTATCAATCATGACAACCACATGCATGCACGGCAGCACGACGAATCATCATCAGTGATTGTCGCCTGCGCTCGCCTAGCCAAAGAGATCCTCCAGATCCGAGTCTGAACGTTGAACGTTGAACTCTGAATCTGAAGCTGATCTAGGACAAACAAACAAACCTCCACAAATTGAAGGGTGCCTCGAGTACATACGTGGCCAGGCATTTGATCTCACGAAGTGACACAATCCCGTGGCTTGACTACGGATGCGATCGATCGAGAGGCTGAGTACCTCCGTCTTGCCCGCTTCCGTGATGAAGGCTTCCGCCCGGATATTGAAGGGCATCGTGTTACTAGTGACTGTCTGACAGTTATCTTGTCGACGCTATTTGGGGTTGGGAGCAGCGCAGTGACCAGGGATTTATGCTCGGCATCGAATGTAATGACGATGGCCCGGACCCGCTTCGTGAGTTTGAACGGTGTGAACTTGCCCCTGCCAGATGCTCACATTCGGAGCATTCCACTTCCCGCCGGATCGGGAAGAACGTGCCTCTTCTTCTTCCCTCTTCGTGACCGTGGAGCGCGGCCACTTTGAGAGCGACCATCGAAGTAGCCCACGCGCTTCGTGTTTCCGATGCCAGTTTGCAATATCAGATTCACATCGCGCGTCGCTAACACGTCAGCAACCATAGGCTGACTCCGTCTCCGGTACCCGGCGACGTCTCAGAGGTGTCACAGACGATGATCATGGTGCGCTCTCGCGCTACTGAAAGGATCGGAAGCCAGAAGACCTCGTGTCGTCCATCGAGGGATTCACACCTAATGTGGCTGTGTCCGTCCGACCATCCCAAGAGCATGTGCACGCCCAGCACTATTGGCGCCTCGTTACAAACGTCCTTCGAGCGCCTAGGTGACCCCACTAACATCAACAGCGCACAGTCGCAATTTACTCTCGCAGCTCGTGGCTCCGGTGGTTCGTCTGCTACTCGCTTCGACGCATCACGAAGCTGGATTACGACGGCCCAACTGCACAAGGGTGATGCTCTGAATGCGTGGGGGCTGAGAATTGGTCTTCTTCCCCAGGTGGCATGGATCGGGATGCCTCCAAGAACGACATTGCGAACTGCAGCGAGGGGACGCCGCTGCCTCTGGGATCGAGCTTCAAGCGGCGACATCGTATTACCGTGAAGGAACGTGATGATCTTCTCGCAGAGGTCCGGTCTTCACAAGGCTTTGAACGATTCTTGTTGCCCAAGACCTTCACTCAACTTGCTGCCACAGAGCACTACGAGCCTATCGTCGTCGTCAACGCCAGCTAACGAACGTGGGACGCGCCGATCGTCACCGCGAACCCGGACAATCCCCTCCGTGTTCCACTCGCCGACATCAACTTTTCAGGGGCGGTAGCACTGCAGACTACGCTCAAGAACCTGTTCGAAAGCAGTGGCCGGCTGGTTACGGTGCCTGAGCCTGAGCCGGCTCGCATAAAAACGGCTCAACGCAAGTGACGCCTTCAAGTAGATCTTGTCTGAATTGTGGAGGAAAGGCAAGACCACGGCGCCGGCGCAAACTAGATGATATAGGACAGCCCGAGGCAATGCGTGGTGAGCACAAGATCGCTGTCGAGCGGCCCGGGGGCGAAGCGGTCTTGGATGCCGTGACGGGCAAAGCGGACTCGGCGTGCGTGAATCATTCGGGCGAGGACGTCTTCGGCGATGCCGGTGCTTTGGAGGATGGTGATATGTGGGGAGAATGTGGTAGACGGCATTCTGGATTGAAGTGTGCTCTTTCAAGGCGCGCACCGGGGAGTCGCGCTTGTCCATCCGAGTCCGGTTGAGGGGCAGCGAGGATGCGCAGGCTGGTGGTGGCGACATGATATTCGGGTGGTAGCAGGAGAGCATCGAGCATACGGGTATACGACCATTGCTCCCGGTTCGTTCGTGTCGTAAAGATCTACGGCGTGAATGGGGAGAAACGCAAAGGACCCAGTCGGACACCAACAAAATGCGACGTGGCTCTTCAGGTATCTACGCATACACGGGTCAACTAGGCCAGAAAGCCGACTTACCGAGTAGTATCTGAGCCTCTATTCAATCCGAGCGAGACTCGAGAGAGAGGGAGAGGGAGAGGACAAGGTATCCGGTGCGACAGGGGCCGCGCGGGCATTGCATGCGGCGTCTTCGTGCGTGGGTGCCGTTCGTCCACGTTGGGTTGTGGATTCTGTCAGCGGATTGCACCGCGTTTATACGAGTCACGAAGACTTTTATTGTTTCTCTTGAATAGCATATATCTCGTGTATATCCTGTACCGATGCCCCGGATGTGCCACCCCCCACAGCGATGCGACAGAAAAGGTGGGTTCGAGTCGGAACCCTCTCCCGGTGCAAAAGAAAAGCCAGCAAAGGTCGGACGGAGAACTGAATCCTTCTCAGATGCGACCACGTTCTCACTGAAGACACGAACAATGAGCTCGTGTCATCATTGAGCCGTGTTGGCTGGACCGCTGGTAGATGGTGGCAATTTGGAAACTTCGAAGGGCGAGGAACGGCGTGAAGCGATTTTTCTTTCTGTTTCGGATACCGATCAAGAAAAAGGCCAATCGAAGTTCGAACCCAAGGACAAAAACTAAATGGCCAGCATGGGGGTCGAACCCAGGACCTTCGCGTTATTAGCACGACGCTCTAACCAACTGAGCTAGCCGGCCTTGACATTTACGCGTCAATTCTTTAAGAAAGAAACGTAGTATAGCCCATCAGCTGAGGATGTGTCGTGCACGACGTGTTGAACTGGGAATGCATCAGACTGTATGCGAACGGCCCAGCGCGCGACACAGGTCTGGTACGATTAGACCTAGTCCCAACCAAGCCGCTGGTCTGTGGCGTCGCAGGCAAATCGAGGCTTCTCGAGTTACTGTTGGACGCAAGCGTCGAATGAAAACGTGTCGTTCCTCGTCCACCAGGACACCAGGATGTGGGCCTGCGGTGAAAGCGATCGAGGGCCTGCAACGTGGCTGGTCCAAGTCGTCGTGTGGCCCATCCGCCTGAAAGGACCCAGGTTCGAGGAAAGGATCAAAAACGAGACTTGAATGACCCGCCTCACAATGTTGGATAGTCACGGCCTAGAGGCGAAGTGTGGACGCCAAAGTCAAACGTTAACGCATGACACACTCCTCCACGAACTTCCGTTGAAGGCGCTGGCAGGCCAAAAAAAAACATAGTTGTACAGCATGTATGAGCCCATATAACGCCATCGCCGAGTATCCGTATATTGTAATCAGATAGGCACGCGTGAAAAGCTGACCGACACCACCAAGACTCCGACTCCCGCTCGCGTTACTCACTTTCCCTTCTACACTGAACCCTGCACCGTTCAGCTGACTATTTCCCTTGTACATTCCAAGACGTGCTTCGGTCTCCTTTCTTCCTAATTACCACCCACGCCATGTCCGACACCAACTTCCACACCGTGACCTCTCCCGATCACTTCCAGTCACTATTGTCCGCCGATCTGAACCGGGTCTCTCTGATCAATTTCTGGGCTCCGTGGGCCGAGCCATGCAAGCAGATGAACCAAGTCGTCGCCGAGCTCGCGACGAAGCATCCTGAACTGTTGGTCTTGCAAGTAAGCCACCCTCCAAGTCGCTCCCGAATCTTTGTCGACTGATGTGCCAATTCCCTTTGTTGTTCGGTCCGATGCATTGCTGGATAGGTCGAGGCGGAAGAACAGGAGGACATCTCAGAGTCATTTAACATCGGGGCTGTTCCATCGACGATCCTTCTTCGGGTGAGCTTTGACCCTTTCTCGTCCTCCTCGACATCGCCACCTGTTCCTCATCCGAGTTTTTACTCTCAAGGGTCACACCCTACTCGATAGGCTCAATGGTGCAGACGCACGATCCTTGGCTACGTTGGTCGTTAAACATCTCGGAAAGGGGACACAACCACAGCTCAACGGTCATGCTCAAAAGCACGAAGAATCAGAGAAAGAGCTCGTGACGCGCATGACCACTATCATGCAGCAAAGCCCGGTCGTTCTGTTCTTGAAAGGGGAGCCTGACAATCCTCGTTGCGGCTTCTCGAGAAAGGCAGTCGACCTTTTGCGAAAACAAAACGTGAACTTTACACACTTTGACATACTCACCGATGAGGCGGTTAGACAAGGTGACGCGATGTCCTTTTTGACATTTCAATTCACTCACTATATGATGACAGGACTGAAAAAAATGAATGACTGGCCAACTTTCCCGCAGTTCATTGTTGACGGGGAGTTTGTTGGGGGACTGGATGTGGTTACCGAGATGGTGTCTAGTGGGGAATTTGCAGATGTATTTGCAACGGTTTGAGGGGAACGACGTCGATGTAAACATGTACTGTGCATGAATCAATTAAACGTTAAGTACCAGTCGAAAGGAAGCGATCCTATGCCATTGAATGGCGTGCAGAGTGCCATATGAGATTGACATCACGTATGTTTTGTGACATGGCTGGCACACATGTCGGATCCGACGAAGGTAGAGTGGATCCCATGGACCCCGTCCCCTTGACCATAATCGATTCATCCTACGCCCACATGTGTGAAACTTATTCAAAACGACACATCAAAGCAGCTCTAGCGGCTGTGCCTTTGTAACGAAGGAAAACATTGGAAATGGAGTTCATAACCTCAGAATTGGTGTGTCACCGTGAGGAGATCTATAATTGACCCACACATTCGTTATGAAGCTGTATCAGGGCCAGGGGTGCCGTCAGCAGATACACGGCGGAAGTATGCGATCGTGTAAGGAGAGACTGCTGACCCACAGCCCCGGGAGACCAGATTCGGAGAATAAGACTTTTTAAATCCGGTGACGAGCTCAGGACTGCCCCATTTCGACAAAGTCGGGGAGTGATTGTTATCGAATGTCCGGACGATGTGAGCGTTATTCGCGCGACGTCACGCGATAAATGATGTAAACAAAGTCAAACTAGGTCGAGTTTGCTGGCGTTCCGTGCCTTTCCAGTGTCTTTTTGTGTTTGCCATGTCTCCAAGTCAACACTCAACGTCGCTCACCCGTCGTGTACTCCTCCTCATAGATGTCCAAGTGAACCAGCTGAGAGATGCCGAAGACGGCGGGGTGCCTGCGGCGCGCGTTGTCCGTCAAAACATCGAGGGTATCCTCGCAAACGCGCGCTCTGCAAAGCATCCACCTCAGATCATACATGTTCGCAATTGTGGCGATCCCGGCGATCCAGACGTGCCGGACACGCCCGGTTGGCAGCTCTCCTTCCAACCACAACAGCATGAACCCATCGTCGATAAGAAGCAATGCGACGCGTTCGCCGGCACTCAACTTGCGGATTTGATCCCGGTAGACGCGCAAGTCATCGCCGTCGGTATGCAGAGCGATTATTGCGTTCGCGCGACGTGCACTGCGGCGCTTGGTAGAGGGAACGAGGTGATCTTGATAAGGGGCGCTCATGCTGCCCTCGATCGCAATGAGGTTTCGAACGGCGGTGGCGTCACCAAAGCTCATGTGGTCGAGGCTGAAATCGAAGCTGAGCTTGAGGAGGCTGGGGTGCACCTCTTGGACATGAAGGACCTTTCTGATCTCTTCACCGACCGGTAGTCGTCAGTCGTGTGAGGGCTATATCTGCGTTTGGGTATACCGTATATATTCGTGGTAAGCACGCTGGCACGATTCAGCATTCGAGCATGTCTGGTCATGCTGACGACGCGATATAGGATCGGACTGATCATCGCAGAGATCACCGGTGGATCTGGTCTTCGGGATCGCACAGACTTGGATTATTAGTGGCATATCGTTCCCCCCACTATTTCGACCACACCACCGGTGATTCGTTGTCCACTCGATGTCTCCATCTTGTGGATCTTCTAGTGTAATACTGTGTTTTGTTTATTTTTGGTCCACTTGTGAACATCCATTCACGTCGAGGGGGACACAAGGAACAGCAATTGTGCTGTGATTGAGCCGATAATACAGAGAAAAATAAAATTTGATCTGGAGGTCATTGACAGATTCAGGGGCCATATCTACCTAATTAGATGCTCGGCACTTACCGCAATCCCGTTGAGGGGAGTGACGGTCACCAGCAATTCATTGTGCAAGCATACTCATTGATGACTGGGAACCAAAAAGGTGTCGTAGATCCTTACAAGCCAATCATTGATGGCAAGGTCCGTACGAACTCCGTCTGGCATAGCAAACAAGCTCAACACTGGATAGAACCAACGCCTCAAGCTAACCACAGACGCGCCGTTCACACCAACGTATGTCCAGCAGGCATTGACACTATCATCCGATCCCGCTGGAATATACGAGAGTCGCGTCAAGGACCGCCACGTACTCCTCGAAAACCCTGCACGGGAGAGCAGAACCAAGAAAGACAGAGTCGCGAAGCAAGCTCGAAAACAAGCCGAAAAGCACCGGAAGAAGCTTAGACCGTTGGCGCGAAACACAGCGGAGTCGAAAGGGCTTTGGAAGTTGGAGAAAAATGCGACTAGGTATGTCTTGCAGGTACCCTACCCGTGCCGTTTGGTGATGTGAGCAACGCGTCATACCCCAGGTTTGAGTTGTTCGTACCGCTGCATCGGCTTTGGATGGGGTATATGTCGGAGCTGTTAGGGCTGGCTGTTCCTGATGCTACTTCATCGTCGCATGAAGGTAAGATGCCAAGTGCTTCCTCTCTGCACGCCAAGCTGGTGAAGGCCGATCTTAACGGGGCGCTGCTCACAGGTGAGCGACGAGCGTACTTGGCTCATTTCACTCATACTAACCCCGACCATCGCTCCTTACGCCAAGTCCGCCAAAGCCGGAACCCATGTCTGGTCGGTCTCTCTGGGATCGTCCTCCACGAAACGGAGAACGCGTTCACGCTCATCACACGAAAGAACCAGTTGAAACGTACGTTCCGCTATAATTCATCTTCAATCCCTCTCACACCGTTGGTCCCACAGTCGCCCCAAAACAAAACTCCATCTTTGCACTCGCCGTGCCCCTCTACTCGACCCTTTCTCCTTCGGCTACCGAGGGGGCCCCTACCCAGACGCTCCAACAACAACAACAACAACAACAAGATTCGAAAACGCTATGGACGGTGCTTGATAACCCGTACATCGAGTTTGATCTGTACGGAAACCAATTTTGTTTCCGTTCTGCGGATCGGTCAAGTAGGAAATTCAAGGCCAAGGAGACGATCGAGTTGTGAGGCCTGAGTGCTGATGTTTTTTGTGCGTCGCCGCTTCAGGCGTCATGTGTACGCATACCACATGTTTCTCTGGGCTGGACGGCAGGGGCTCTTTAGCACAGGAATGCTCACTTTAGCCCCTCCTGATACTGTTCATACCGAGTAATACTAACATTTGCAGTGGTGAGAGGTCCGAGTCGGAAGTATTGTGACCGCAACAATTGCTATGAGAAAGCTAACACACACTGATAGTCTAGCTAGCTCAATCCTGTCGGCAACTTCAGTATCGGGACGTAAAAATATATTCACGAAGCTCCATGTGAAGATACTGTCACGGAAAACCACCGGGTTGTCTCTTCAGCGCAGTGTGTATAGCTGTTGAATCAAGCTGTTGCCTACCTGAAAGACTCTGGATTGCTGTAGATAATACAATTAATGGTCGCGGCAACGGTCTTCCCGAAGTACAATGTGCGGAGAGTGCCCAGGACGAACCTCGATCGATGGTACATGACCCACACGCGTAGGATCATTGCCCATGCTGCCTCGCTTCTTTATGTTCAGGTGAATCACATGACAACTCACAATCGGCGGCACAAATTTAAACCCAAAGACAGTCCATAAGGTGTGTAGCTGGTCCTGTGACTGGGTATCTGATCAGAAGTCAGTCGATGGAAGCCCGCGTCGGCCGAGGAGATTATGCATAGTACACCAGGTCCCTTGAACGTGCCCAGGATGTTTATTCCGGAGACCCCCTTGGCGTTGCGCATAGTTGTTGAGCCTGTGCGAGCAGGCGAGCGGATGGTGTGTACGTAATCTATAGGTCGTGGCGCGCCTCTTGCTTCTTCCGCTAGTGTAGTTCGTCATAGGCATCTGCAAAGCCATCGAGTAACGTTACCGCTGGACGACTCTTTGCCGCCGCCTGAAGGCCTATCTGAGAATTTTGATTGGTGGACTCCACTACTGTTTTACAGACTAACTAAATGGGGTACCATTCTGAAGTCGAACGGCTCGCTTAATCCGCTGATGCCTATGTCCTTCTCACATCAGGCTTTACGCACGCACGCACCACTCCTTTCTCACAGGCTCGTATAAACCGAGCCGCCCTTTAGCTGTTTGCCACCCTAAAGGCTGAACACGAGCGCACAACGGGGCCCTATCGAGTGATGACTCGGATTGATAATTATTGTCTTTTTCAGGCAAGTTGGCCCCGGCATTCCGTGTGTGCATTAGGATCAGGTCTCCGGCCCGCCGAAAATGTGTGCAAAAACTGTTGCAGTAATAATGGGCAAGGTAGGTGGGGTCAATTGCGGAAGAAAACGCGGAGAAATTAGTAAAACAGCGGAGCCAGAGTACCTTGTTATAGTTCAACCTACGTGCTCGAAGAACACATGAACCAATCTTCTCAGCCGATTCTCAGAGAACGCGGTATCGATGGATTTGTTCGCAAGTACAAACGCTGGCCGGTCGACGACAGCAGCTTGACACGCACTATGCGGTACTTTCTTATTCGAGACCTGTCTGTCATTTTGTTGCTAAAAATTTACAGAAAAACGTCTCTAAATACTTACGGGAAGTCAACCATATTGTTGGCACCGATGATCATGGGTATGGCGAACAACTTGGGTCTACGGGAATGATCCAAGCCCGCGGTGTTAAGCCGCTTCCTTCAGAAGACGAACACTGCCAACATCTAGTACACCCAGGTACTATGTATGCATTTGCCACGCCTCGAGGCATTGGCCATCGTTGGGGTATAAAACTGGAACACCCCTACTGATGTGAGCCGACCTTCCTTGCCCAAGTTGCGTCAGGATGGATCGTGGCCTTGCCTGGATTACATTATGGTTGATCTCTTCGACCTCACTTGTGAGCGTTGCAACCGCAAACGTAAACGTGACTGCGCCGATTGTGGATCTTGGTTATGCACAATACCAAGGATACTTCGATGCACAGACGAACATCACTAATTTCTTGAGCATCCGCTATGCTGCTCCACCTCTCGGTGAGTGTAATACACACCTCTCCTCGATCGTGCCCACCCTTATGGTTATGCTGATCTACATTATTTCCCGCTCAGGAAACTTGAGGTTTCAAGCACCTCAGCCACCGGTCACCGAGTCCGGTGTACAACCCGCCACGCAGAACCCTGACATGTGCTATCAAACTGGATTCGGTCTCAACATGACGGCGCCAGTCTCACCGTACGGACACAACAAACGACAGAGCACGACGCCTGCTGCCTCGGAGGATTGCTTGTTCCTCAAGTGAGCATGATGGTCCAATACAATTTCGGAGAAAGCACAACTTTAATCCTGCGACCGTAGTGTCTTCTCCCCCGGAACAATGCCCACAGAACCAATCACAACGGGTGGGCTCCCTGTGTTGGTGTGGATTCACGGAGGAGGGTACGTGTTTATCGCATGTCCCCATATGCGTATCTGATCTCGGAATATAGTTACCAGGCTGGATACGCGGCCGAGTACGATGGCGTCGACCTTGTCGTTGATTCTCTGAACACCGTCGTCGTTGTCGTCATTCAATACCGTCTCGGTGCATTCGGTATGCTATCTGACTGGGAGGTTAGCGTCATCTTGTCGGGCGTCTGATCTCTGCATTAGGTTTCCTCTCTAGCAACGAGGTCAAAGCTCAGGGCGCGCTGAATGCTGGCCTCCGTGAGCAAATTTTATTACCTTCATCCTAGATCCCGGTGACAGTATCTGATATCACCAGTCGACCAAAACTTTGCACTGCAATGGGTACAAGATCATGTATGACTCGTCAGGCTTGTTCATCCCAATCACACTTACGAGTCCATATTAGATCGGACAGTTCGGTGGTGACAAGGCTCATGTCACAATATGGGGCGAATCTGCAGGTGCCGGCTCCGTTTTGCAGCATATCATCGCCCACGGAGGCAACACTCAACCGCCGCTTTTCAATGCTGCGATCACCAGTTCTACGTATTTACCTTCTCAGTATCTCTACAACGATCGTTTCCCTCAGGTAAGCTGCTGCATTTTCAGCCTCGTTTCTCGGAGGGTCTGCGAACTGATCGAGATTAGTTCTTGTATGACGAAATTTCTGCTATGACCGGGTAAGAGATCATCTCGCCTGATATATACCTCTTGACACGTAGTAACGTGTTCTGTGCAGATGTGCATCGAGCGCCAATACGTTCACATGCCTACAGTCCGTGGAAGCAGATACGCTCCAGGCCGTAAACTATTACATCGCTGACTCGTCTGCTTTCTACGGCACATTCGTCTTCGTTCCCGTGATCGATGGCACGTTCATCCTCGAGCGTCCGACTGTCACTCTTGCCAAGGGTCAGGTGAACGGAGTTCGTGACCACCTTCGCTACATATTTCGCTAGCTGACATTCCTGAAGCGAGTGCTGCTCTCCATCACCAACCAGAACGAGGGAAATACTTTCGTGGACGTGAACGAGACGTTGACGATCACGGATTACATCTCTCAGCTTTTCCCCGACATGACGTCTCTCCAAGTCCAGGAAGCCGCGTACGTCTATCAAGATTACGGGACCGCAGTCGAGCAGGCCACCACGGTGATGGGGGATTGTGAGTGTTCGGAAGAAACATGAGCGACTCGATCTCTCATCTAGGTTCTCCATTGTAGCCATCTTTGTGTGTCCGACCTACTACTTGCTCCGGGCATTCGTTGGTCGTTCGTGGAAGGTCAGTTTTCCAGGATTTGTACACGCGTCGCCATACATTTGATGGAACTATCTCAGGGAGTCTTTGCTATCCCACCAGCATACCACGGCAACGACGTCCCATACTATTTCGACAGGTACGCCCCGTCCTCTCCCCTTCCAGAGGTCTATATCATCATTTCAGCCCAAGTTCCTATCCTCCTTACAACAACACGCAATTCATCACCGCCTTCTCCCAATCGTTCATGTCCCTCGCCAAGTACTACGACGTCAACATCAAATTCGATCCGACCAACATCACGCCCAACTGGAACCAATACTACGCGGGAGAGACGGAAATGGTATTCAATCGTACGGAGGAAGGCGTACCGGTGGTCATGCCCATCATAACCGATCCGACGTTGTTCCAGCGATGCGCGTACGTCTGTTTTCCCATGTTCCGTGCTCGGCACGAATGGTGTCGTGTTCCTGACATTCGTTGGCGTGTGTCCACGCTTTACAGGTTTTGGGAGACGATGACGTCTACGACGGCACAGTGACCGATGCATGTCGGACTGAAAGGACTCGACTCTGGAATGACGATCGTATCCACCGCGGGTTCATAGGATACAAACCTGTGTGTGAGCGTTTCAATTGCAATCAAATGTTGATCCTCTGGGCGTTAAGATTAAAGAATGAAACTATGTCTATGTCCACTGCCATAGGGGTCAAATCTGCAGTCTCCCATTCGTGATCAGATGTGATACCATTCCTCCAAGTAAAATACCTGATCCTCCAGATAATTGTACTATGTAATTGCATGAGAAAGGAGAAAGCATTGATCTCAAGTGATCTGAGGTGACAGAGCCAGCGAGAAGGATGACCTAAGGATATATTATCTCAGTCTTGGGGACAAGGACTTGTGCTACATACAAGTATTGAGAATCATGGTATTTCATATTCTGCTCTTTGCTTCTAGACCATGATTCTAGATCAGTCTATGACCTTCAACATTGTGCTATTCATATTATGTGATATGATGTCACTATCAAATTCAAACTTGGAACTCTGACAGTGCAGGGACAGTAATTATCACATCATCCAATGACACCCATAATTTTCTGACAAAGAAACCAAATGTCCAGATAGACAAGTGCTTGAAGATCCAGAGGTGAGTTGAAGGATAGTTAATGGATCTATATAACTGCCAGGGTTTGTTGAGTTCATGAATGCTCAAGGGCATCAGGTCTGGTTACAGTACAGATATGGTTGGCTGAGGTTGAAATTCCAGAGTCACAGGCCATTGTCCAGTTAGATTACACATCAGGGTTATCAACATTTTGAGGGCTAGAAAATACAATTCAAAATATAATTGGATTATAAAATACACTGACAGACTATTCTGAGTGCATGTAAAATTTTATATTTTACTGGGAAATAAAACATTGCACAACATTTAAAATGATAATGGAACTTTTCAGCTTCACATACTAAGGAAATAGAAAACAATAACTTACACACATTGCATAATATCCATGATAAGATTATATTCTCCAACACAAAAAGAATATTATATTTTGAGTATTCATATAAGATTAACAAAAACAAAAGAGTTTTATGAACAATAAAATATATAATGTTGGGATAGAAAGTTACCAAATCAGGTAATAAAGTTACCCAAAATCATATATTTTATCATTCATAAAAGTCTTTTGTTTTTATTAATCTTATATGAATACTCAAAATATAATATCCTCTTTGTGTCAGAGAATATAATCTTATCACAAACATTATGGCACCCATGAAAGCTATTGTTTTCTATTTCCTTATGGGATCCTCATAAGTTTCATGATGATTTTATATACTGTGCAGTATTATGTGAATCCTCAAAATATTAGATTGTGTGTACATCCAGAGTGAATGGTCAAAATATTTATTAATCTAATTACATTCTGACATGTATTCTGAGACACTTAAAATGTTGATAACCCTGATGTGTTACAGTTAGCTCATTTGAAATGCATGGATACAATGATCACAACAATCTATCTATAGTTGGCTACAAGGGATGGAAGTACAAGGGGTTGAGAGGCAACTGGCTTGTTGGGAATAGGTGCAAACTTAGTCTTGTTCTTCTTGTGCTCCTCCTTGAGAGCCTCCACATTTTCATCTTGCTGTACCTGGAGCTGTACTTGTCTCTCTGCTTCAGCCTCCTCTGCCACCATGACTTCTTGCTGACATTGCTGCCAGATAGCTCATTCTTTGTTGTTGCGGACTGTCTACAGGTTCCTGGGGGCATCTATCACTTGTTGTTCAGTGAGACCAGCGTCTAGGAAAGGCTGGTGCTCTGCTACGAATTCCTGTGCCACGAAATCCGGGGGAGCCGCTTGGCTGGGATCCTCCATGGCAGAAAGGAGAAGAATTTAAAAAGGAAGGAGTGATCAGAAACGTACATGGCAGGACTGAAGCAGCCAGTGCTGCGCGCTGTATGCGAGGTGGCGAGAGACAAGAGGTGCTGCGCCACCCGACTCGCTTACTCACCGTGACTTGCCTAGAGATGGCCCCCGAAAAAGGTTGTCGCACAGTAGAAGAGTTCCCCAACTGAGTGACTGGTGCAAATCCAAGTCGTTAAAATACAGTAAGGAAGACTGGAGGGAACATGCGCGAGTAGCTACTCCTTCATGGCCTGTCGTTTATGTTAAGGTACCATATCAACGGACTAAGCAGTCGATTGAGCTCGATTGGCACTTAGTTACCAGTATACCCGGATTATGCGTCCACGTCTGACTTTAGCGACTCGCTACACGTAGAACCCGTAACTTTTTGAGTTTTTAAACGCTAGTCGACGACAGCAGCTTGACACGCACCATGCGGTACTTGCCTTTTCAAGACCGTAACCTGACTATCATTTCGTTGCTAAATATACTAACGTTACAGAAAAACGTCGAACCTCGGGGCATTGGCCATCGTCCGGGTATAAAACTGGAACATCCCTACCGATGCCTAAGCCAACCTTCCTTGCCCAAGTTGCGTCAGGATGGGTCGTGGCCTTGCCTGGGTTACATTATGGTTGATCTCTTCGACCTCACTTGTGAGCGCTGCAACAGCCGCAAGCGTAAATGTGACTGCGCCAATTGTGGATCTTGGTTATGCACAATACCAAGGATACTTCGATGCACAGACGAACATCACTAATTTCTTGGGCATCCGCTATGCTGCTCCACCTCTCGGTGAGTGCAATACAAACCTCTCCTCAATCGTGCCCACCCTTATGGTTATACTAATATACGTGATTTCCCGCCCAGGAAACTTGAGGTTTCAAGCACCTCAGCCACCGGTCACCGAGTCTGGTGTACAGCCCGCGACGCAGAACCCTGACATGTGCTATCAAACTGGATTCGGTCTCAACATGACGGCGCCAGTCTCACCGTACGGACACAACAAACGACAGAGCACGACGCCTGCTGCCTCGGAGGATTGCTTGTTCCTCAAGTGAGTATATGAGTTCAATACAATCTCGGAGAAGGCACAACTTTAATCCTGCGACCGTAGTGTCTTCGCCCCCGGAACAATGCCCGCAGAACCAGTCACTACGGGTGGGCTCCCTGTGTTGGTCTGGATTCATGGAGGAGGGTACGTGTTTATCGCATGTCCCTATATGCGTATCTGATCTCGGAATATAGTTACCAGGCTGGATACGCGGCCGAGTACGATGGCGCCGACCTTGTCGTTGATTCTCTGAACACCGTCGTCGTGGTCGTCATTCAATATCGTCTCGGTGCATTCGGTATGCTATCTGACTGGGAGATTAGCGTCATCTTGTCGGGCGTCTGATCTTTGCATTAGGTTTCCTCTCTAGCAACGAGGTCAAAGCTCAGGGCGCGCTGAATGCTGGCCTCCGTGAGCAAATTTTATCACCTTCATCCTAGATCTCACTGAGAGTATCTGGCATCACCAGTCGACCAGAACTTTGCACTGCAATGGGTGCAAGATCATGTATGGCTCGTCATGCTTGTTCATCCTAATCACACTTATGAGTCCATATTAGATCGGACAGTTTGGTGGTGACAAGGCTCATGTCACAATATGGGGCGAATCTGCAGGTGCCGGCTCCGTTTTGCAGCATATCATCGCCCACGGAGGCAACACTCAACCGCCGCTTTTCAATGCTGCGATCACCAGTTCTACGTATTTGCCTTCTCAGTATCACTACAACGATCGGTTCCCTCAGGTAAGCTGCTGCATTTTCGGCCTCGTTTCTCGGAGGGCCTGCGAACTGATCGAGACTAGTTCTTGTATGACGAGATCTCTGCTATGACCGGGTAAGACATCATCTCGCCTGATGTATACCTCTTGACATGGAGTAACGTGTCCTGTGCAGATGTGCATCGAGCGCCAACACGTT
>JBBPNY010000371.1:0-20765 GCA_038091165.1 Rubroboletus pulcherrimus
ACTAATACATGTACCCTAGCATCCTCAACTTGCTGTGATCGTGAACAAGACTAGCGACAAGCATGGATACCTCAAGTTCGTGGAACGAGAGAGGGAAATCAACGTTCTACAATACCTCACGGACATCGAGTCGCCCTCCAACCATACTATCTCTGGGGTTCGGTTTTGGCCTGTGAAAGGAGGCACTGTGATATCTATGCCTGTCGCTGGCGGTTGGCTGACGTCACTAGATAATCCCGACGCACAGTTATGGTCTGTGGCTGTACAGCTCTTCGAAGGAGTTGCGTTCATGCACGAGCATAATGTCGCCCACATGGATCTCAAGCCGCAGAATGTGATCATTCCTTCAGAAGGCGGGCGTCTATCCATCATCGACTTCAGTGTGTCCATACGTGTGCGCAGACCAAATGTCAGATACACTGGGGTTGTCGGCACGGACGACTATATGGCTCCGGAGGTTCGCAAGGGACTGTACAAGCCGATGCTGGCTGATTTGTGGAGTTGCGGAAGAACATTGAAAGAACTGTGTTCGCGCTGTGCTTCCTCTGCGGATCGAACGACGCTCCTCGAGACAGCCAGAAGACTTATGAATCGGGATCCGGAGGCGCGCCCGGGGATGTCTACCGTACTGGGGTGGATGGCTTCCCCACAGCGAGGAAAGGACACTGTTGTGTCTTCCGCGTTAGGGTAAGTCAATTGTGTTCCCGCCACGTTATGTGCTTAGAGCTGTTTGCAGGTTTCTCCCGGCAGCATCTCCCATCTGCGCCTGAATGATGTAGTCTTCCGGTTACAAACCAAAGTGCGGCGTGCCCTGCCGCCCTCGCTACACACTTGATCACCCTTCTGCCATCACTGGAATCATCTGTCAAAGCACATGTTTGTCAAATAGCATCGATTTGTATTGGTAGTGTATCGTTCGCTGGGCGAGTTCAATAATGTAATACATTTCCAAGACCTTGCGACGATGTACAGAGGACGGCATCATTGCAAAAATCGAATTCACCCAGCAGCCAGCTGGGTGCATTTGGCAAAAGCCACTCTGAGAGGTTGGTCGAACCCATCTCACTGCTTGTTGCCAACGAAATATCAGGGTATCTTTCATTCACGCATTCGTCTCGAGAGTTTCAATGAAGGAGTTGGTAACATTTCTTCAACAAAGCTCAACTTGGGACCTGGCCAGCCAGTTCAACGGCCCCAGCCTGGCAGTGGGATTCCCCACTAGTGCTGCCGCGAGCCTGAGGTGAGGTGACCCCGAGCCTCCCATTGTGCCCCTTGCTCGTTTCAGAAAAACCTGCCACGAGGTTTTGCCCATCCTGAGGGCGATAACGAAACCTTGAGAACAACCAAGGAACGTCGCTCCGGCATCCAAAACTTGTTCAGACTTTGGTGGCAGTTGTGTATGTTGCGACGGAAGACTCTATCTCTCAGTCGATTATAATAACCATCCAATCATCCTAAATATACAATAATCAAGACACCATCATAACTCCCCGTTGACTACATCCTGCAATATCGGTCGTCCTTTCAGCACCCCATCCCTCACTAGCACTGCCGGAGGCGTCCTTGCCTTCTTCGGCGGCGTCCCCACCGCCAACACACGCCCATCACTATCGCCATCACCATCGCCATTCCCAGATCGACTCGGATCCTCACCAGCCCGCTTCGCACCCCGCTTGCCCACCACCACAATTTCGGGCGGCTCCAGCGTCGGATGCATCTTCTCCGCACCCTCCACCAACGCGAGTATCCACCGCCACTCATCCATCAACTCTAGAAACTCGGCCAACAACGGGGTCGTACTGAGCGTCTTGCGAGAACCGATGATGACCAGCTTGGACTGCGCGCGCGTGAACGACACGTTGACCCGTCGCCAGTCTTTCAGTAGATCGCCCACCTGGAAAAAAAAACGGACATTATGATCGACGACGATGGGGATATAGACAGAGACGTGGTGGACGTACCTGTCCATGATCGTTCGATCGGACCATCGAGATGATGACACAGTCCTTGTCCCTCCCCTGACTCCTGTCCGCAGTCAAAATCTCAATATGTTTCTTGTCTTGCAAGAGATATGAGAGGAGCTTGATCTGTTGTCGGTACAGCGACATGATCCCAATCTGTCGTTCCTCGATACCGCTCCGCAAGAGTGCTTCGACGATTTGGCACGTCAGTTTACCCTCCACTTCGTTCTGGACCAAGTCCCCCACTCGTGAATCGAACGCGGGAACGCGATCCGTGTCCACAAAGACGGCTTTACAACTGGTGCAACATGAACTCAAGCAGGCAAGTGACGCGTGGAGGGATGATACTTACTTTTCATCCAAGAGCCGCGCTAGCCAACACTGGCCGTCGTCGCACAGACATCCACCCGCTCCACGAAGGGTATCGATGAACCTCTTGTCAGGCAGTACAAGACTCCGTTTCGCGACGGCTTCCGACCCACACCGAAGACGGTTTCCATATATGAGCTTGTTGGACAAGAGCATGATATCTTCGTTCATGCGGTATTGATGCGTTAGGTCCACGACCGCATGTGGGTGGGCTTCGGACAGTCTTCGGAATAGCGAGGTCTCTAGGCCGCCCTTTCTCGCTGCGGGATTGCGCACCTGAAAGAGTGGGTCAAGTCTCGGTCGTTATGGTATCTGGGAATATGGTTTACCAGTGGTGGAAGCTGAAAGTGGTCTCCGACGAGCACGAACTTGTCCGCGAAGCGTAACGGACCGAGACATGTCGGTAGAGTTATCTGAGATGCCTCGTCTACAATACAATAGTCGAACGTCCGCCGAGAAAATAAAGGGCTGTAGCGATCTCAGTACCGGCCCTCGAACCACTGGTCAACTGAAACTCACTGATCGATCGTCAAACAGGTAGTGGCCACTACGGGGGGCGACATAAACTGATTCTCGAGTTGTTCGATCGTCCTTGCCGTCCTTGCCGCCTCCGTAAACTTGCGAACGTCTGGGTGAACCTAGGTGGCCCGTTCTAATCTGAGCATCACCGTCCCCGACATCGTACGCACGAACTGACCTTGTCCAGGTTCCCCAACCTCAAAATACTGTAATCGTCATCCTTCAACTTGAGCAAGATGGTATCCACCGCAGAATGGGTATACGACGTCAACAGCACTGTCTTCCCCATGGCTACAAACGTTCGAATGAGCGCCGCAATCACGGTCGTTTTCCCAGTCCCAGGCATCCCAAGGATCAACGCATAATCATTTGCGCTTAGCACGCGTGTCATCGCCGCCACCTGACCCGCGTTTAGCGTGCTTGTCGCAGCCACGCACTCGGGAACGTCACGCAACGTATCCATCGTCGCTTGCTCGTCCTCGAACGTCGGTTTCCGGAGATCCACGACCAGCTCAAGTCGTCTCGCATCCCCATCGGCGTAGAACAACTGTGCGAGATTGTCGCGGATACGACCCATGCCTGACATTTCGTCCTTGTCAACCCGAAACACGGGCCGGATCCGCCCTCGAAACTTGCGGAGTACCTGCAGGCGCGCAGCAATCTTTTCCGTGTTCAGCTCGTGGTCTATGTCTACAACGACTTCTTGAGGCGTAAGACCCACGATGAAACCTCTAGCGAGCGCGAGGAGCTCTGGTTCGACCGAGACGGTGATTGCATCGCCCGTGCTCATGTGGCCGTTCAAGAGAGACTGACTCTGGAAAGCGGGGTCACTTCCGCGGACGAAACGATACGTGTATCGGTGTGTTTTTCCTGCGCTTGGCAAGTCCGAGGGAAAAAATGTCTTGTCGATGACCATGGAATCGAAACAACGTCCCTTTTCTTCGCGTTCTTGGGCTGTCATTGTCCAAAGCTCCTTTCGGAACCGAATAGCGTCTTGTTCTTCGAGAGCTATCAACGCTTCCCATCGCTTGAAGAAATCCGCTTGGGCGGGGGTCAAGTGCGAAGTCTTGGCGTCGTAGATCCCTGCAATTGGTGAAGCGTCATCGACGACGTTCTCCACAGCCTGAAAGTAATGTTAGCCGAGGATGACCAACGAACCGATGGTACTTGCCTTGCGATACAACATGCAAGTATCGAGCACATAGCACTTTTTGCACGCACGTTCATCATCGATTGTGCGTGGCAAGAAAGGCTCGGCAGCCTTACCCTGATTCACACGCCGCATCATGTACGCCGCCATCTCGTTTCTTGCACCGATGAGACCCCTGAGTTCGTTTCTACCCCGAGGCACCCTCACGACCTCCTCGCTTTGGGTATAGTAGAGCAGTCCACTCGGGACTTGAACGCCGTACCGTTCCTCCGCAAGGAGAGTGTACAGCATTGTTTGTGCGCGGTGCTCCATTCCTGCGATGGACCGTCCCGTCTTGATTTCGAACGGCATGGTGTGGGTACCGAGAAGGGGTTCTTGCTTCCCATACTTATCAATTGTACTCTCGGCAATGATGGCCTGGACGCTCGCATCCAGCTTGCCTTTGAGACCATAGGTAGGCGACCATATGTCTTCTTCGATATCATGTAAAGAAGTGATGGCGAGAAGCGAGTTCTGATTGGCTGCTGCTCGTGTATTAGTAAGAATGGCGTCGGGCTGTGAGAGAATCGTCTTTGACTGCGGTGCATGACAATGAAAAGGTCGTACCTTGGGTGTGTCTGCGATGTAGCGTTCGGAGAACACCTTTAGACCTTTGGACCGAAGTTTGATCTCTCGTTCGGCTTCGTCGATACTAGTCCCTATCTTTACGATTTGTAGGAGGTTCCTCATCACGGCATCTTCGATCAGATCCTCCACGTAAGATTCATCCCACTGCTGGGTAACAAGGCACGTTTGCATGATCTCATGCAGCATGTTACCCCAGACGAGGGCAGGGGTCACATCGGATGTTGAGCGTACCAAGGAAGAGAGAAGGGGTTTCCGTCTGCATTGCGAGGCATTTGAGAGCGCAGTCGCCGTCAGAAGTAGATCCGGATGGTGAATGAAAATATTCTCGTGAGATGAAATTGTGATGGCACCCTCTGAGTCAAAGTGTCCGAGCACATTAATAATATCACCTGCGAAGAGTAGATGATTGAAGACTGCTCCATCACACTATAGCACTGGTCGTTCCTACCTTTTCGAACGTCGGACTCTGCCCAGTCGTCCTGGAGTATGACCGAGCGTCGGTGGCCGTGTGGTTGAGTTTTCACCAACAACACCTGTTTGCAGGGTCGAAAAAATGCCGAAGAACAAAGGAAAAGTCTGACCTTGGAGCCAAATTCCATGCTCGCTTCCACAGCTTCCACAACACAGCGAGCGGAAGGGGCCTTGGTATAGGCTTCCTCAGGAGAGACGGTAGACTGAGATCCGGATCAGGATGAGGGGGCAACGCAACATAACACACCGAACCTTGAGTTTATCGCGCTTGCGACCGGGCGTGAGGAAATCATTCTCCATGTCTTCCCAGTCCCAAGTCTCAGCTCCGTCAAGGAGGGCAGACAGGCTCAAGTTGGCGTCTTGTTTTGGGACAGCCCCAGACGGCATTGAACAAGCACGGCGAGGCGTCACCGGCGGTTTTACAGGGGAGCATTGACGTTTGTGGGATGACCGCTGCGTGCTGTTAGATGGAGACTCGTGGAGTGTGGGTGGAGAACAAAGCGGCGCACCTTTCTCGGACTTGCGGACTTCTTTTTGGGTGTCATGAAATCTGCCTCCATGTCCGCCCAGTCCCAGTTCTCTGCACCGTCCAGCAGGATGGACAAGTCGTGCGCATTGTTTTCCTTGGAGGGCTCTACTGATTTGTGCTTTCTGGGTGAGTGTTTGGTGCGAGTTGGTGCACTGGACGTGGTGGAGGTGTCCAAGCCATCCAACAGCGTCTGCATGAAAACATCTTCCTCTTGTCCCTCCATGGCCATGTCGTCACACGCATCACTATTTCTCAACGCGACGCGTTATTTGTCCCTGTTTATTCTCGTCCCTAAATGGATTTAATTTTACACTCCGTTGTCTTATCTTATCTCCGAATTCCGATCCTAGTATCCGGTCCGGTCCGTCCGGTCCATTTGTACCCGTCCCGGCGCGGCTAGAGCGCACAAGCCAAACGATCTCAGCTCTTGCATCCGCATTTCCCCCATCCGTGGGCCGTTCAAGTACGCGGAATAAAAACCGGTATGTTCGGCAATTCTTATAATAATTCATTTTCCTGTATATCCACCGCAAACGTTTGCTCCCTTCCTACGTCCACGTACCTCCGCCGGTATCCCTGCATCGCACTTGGCCAACAGCCATACGGACCAAACCAACCACGCCAGGCGGATATTGTGCACTTATATCAAGCTCCTCCGCCTTGTGCCCCTTCCGCTATAGTATGCGATATCCGCCACCCATTGGAAATGAACGCTCTACTTGGTACCCATCTTGCCCCTTGCATCGCACAGCATCAACGTAGAGCCACCTGAAGCCTAACAGCACCCGCGCTGTCCGCCTCGTGTTACCCATGTGCCCTCCATTAATAGGCGGGCATACGCTGTACAGCATGTTTTACATAAGTTTCCCTCTGAGGGGAAACAGGCGCTTTGAAGCACGGCCTCGGAACTGCTCCCAGCTACGTCGACAACGACGACGAGAACAGTCCCTCGCAGTCAAAGTTTCTCCTCCTTGCTGCCTGAACGTTCCCAGCCAGGGCCCCGCTATCCACTTTTGCCTTACACATCACAGACCCGACCCATCCCGACACCATTCACAACACACGCTTACGTCTCCCCCTCCCCCCCCCCAATAGACACACCATGTTCAAGAACTGGCAGAACACCCTCGCAACCGCAACCGCGTGCAACTCCAAGGCAGACGCCAAGACCATGTCCCCAACCCTCCGCAGCGACATCTATACTGCTCTCGACCAAGTCAAACCCTGGCTCGTCGGCGCTACGCCCCGACATGCCGGAGATGGCGTGTCCTATCAACCCATCCTCACCATCATCCACAAACACTTTCCAGACCTCAAACTCGGCCTCGAATCCGTCGGGAACGTCGAGGCCGAAGTCGCAGTCGTCGTGGCTGGGATCACCAACATGATCCTCGAAATGAGCAAGTGGGATGGCATGGCAGGTGGAATGACGATGCGTACTTGGGTGGATGCGCTCAGTGACGCACATGAGCGGATCAACCACCAAGCGGGCCCAGTTGGCGCGCCTGGGAGTAAGCGCAAAGAACAAGTCGGGCGGGGAATCACGAAGGGGATTAATCAGTTGACCGACGTCTCTCTCATGACGAGGGAGTTTGCAGCGAGGATACAAATTATCTCCCTCCTCAAGAGCGGTAAGTTCGCTTTTGCTTGGTATTCCTTGAAAGTCCTGATGAAACACCGTGATCGTACGACATCTTGTTTTTTCCGCTCGGGGTTCGGGAATAATGCGCGATAGTGAACACTAAAGTCCATGGTGCTGGTACTGAAGAAGCAAGACAGGGAGAGGCACTATGGAGCTCAAAGTTCATCTGATTATTACTAGCACCATTGCCTGTCGAATCGATCGATAATCAATCGTACGCTTTTGGTTTGGTCCGCGAAGTCAGTCATCTTGAAGATTAAAGTTCTCCGTATACCACATGGGCACAATAAGATCGATCACAATCAGTCTTATATGTATACGTATCAGCCACAATTCGTACCTGACGATGGGTATCATCATCGTCATAACCATCCACAGTAGCACGAAATACGGAAAACATCATATCAAGTGAGCGCTCCACGCTCAGTGTCCGCCTATCTCAACTCATGCATGACGACAATCGGAAATTATGACCGCCAAGGGGTATGATACATGTTCTAAGTTACATAAACTGTCGGAAATAGTATCATGAGCATCCATGCCAAGCAAGAACTAAGGGGAACCAAGACGCACGAATGTGTTTGGGTCCTTGGGGAAAAAGTGCGAAGCTGCAGCGTCTGAAGTGTTGTCCATGTTGACAGCAAAATCGTCAAACGCGATCTGCTCAAAGTTGACATCCAACATGAATGGCTCGTCAAACAGGTTTTGGTCCACCTCGGTGGGAGTTTGGACGCCCTCGGACGCTGGGGCCGTGTACGTGGAGGGCATCAAGAATGGCGTTGCGTAAGTGAGGTCAACGGAGCTCTGAAGCGTTTGGTTATCAAACGCTGACGTCATAGAGGAACCGCTGTTCGATGCGCCCACAGACGCCTGTCCATAGGAGGGAGCAGAGTCCGTCAAAGTAGGATACTGGAAATGGTAGATTGCAGAGAATATGCGTGCCGGGCGGGAGCGCTGCGAGTAGTCCTGATTGGGTACAGGATTAAGGACACAGTATACGTCTTGGACGATAGTGTACAAAGTGGGATCTAGGAACGATGTTAAAGCCGACCCTGCACTAGCGGGATGGACATGACGTACCTGCAGCATCGCAGAGGACATCCCAATATTTAGGCACAAGTGCGGTGTTGTACAATATAGGTCCGTCGCCAGGGGATTGTCCAATGGGTGAAGAGAAGTAGGGTCCGACATATTCGAGCGTTGTGTCCTCTGAGTGGACGGGTGCGCCGTCGAGGAGAACAATGTAAGAGGACTTGCCATTGACAGGCGACGGGGAGACAAAGGTTACGGTAGGATCGATGTTGCGGATATGACGCGCTGCATCCGACGGACGGAAGTCGGAACTGGACGTCGACGTAGCAGAGGCGGATGAATGATCACAACCCATCGACGGAAGGATGTCGATGTAAACAGGCATGCGTGACTCGGGAGGCTGGCGAGCTCTTGGTGGAAGGAGGCGAGACATGATTGGGATGGTTGGGGTGACTGGAGAACCTGAGGACGAGGGTGTGGAAGAACTGTCGTAAGATATAGTGGGGGCTGAGGTGCTGGAAGATGGGTCCCAGGAAGTTGGCTGGCAAACGGGTACCCGCGCATTGCAGGTGCCGGTGTCCATCCGCGTATGATAGCAACGCGTCAATACATCGATCACTAGTTGGGGTATGACAAATATAAACACAAACAAAATGTATGAATGTCGTCCGCACACAAACCGCGCCAAGGGATCTGGCACTTACACTCGCGGCCCTCGGATGTATCTCTGAGCTGTTGCAGACGGCTACCCACTTGTTTTGGTGATCTGTATTTGCCCGTGGTACTATGGATATAGTCGGATATGAAACGATTGCGCATTGGGTAGCGCCCCAGCATTCGTGTTTCCCGCGAGTCATCAGGTTCATATTCCTGGAGAGCTGCGCATCGGATAATGAAAGACGTGAGAATTGTGATATATACACGATGATGCAACGTACCCTTGAGCATGGTCGCTTCGAGGTAGGGTGGCCATACTGCCTCCGATTGACCCTTTAACGTCTTCCAGTTCTTTCGACCCTTGAGAATGATTTGCAATATGTCATCCACGCTGTATATGAATGAGTGATCATGCGGAGTGCATGTTCGGATGGGGATGGCTGGCCCAGAGTCCTCGGGGGGAAACGGTGGAGAGTCATGGCTATCTGTCAGGGGATATCGCGTGATGTGATTTGGTGGGCTGAGTGCAGGGAGATACATCGAGAGGGACTCGACATAAGACGAGATATCGATCGCGGGGAATCATATATACTAAATGGCAGAGAAAGGAAGGCAACGGCAAAGGTTAGTCCAGTTTGCCGGTACTGAGGCAGGGCACAGTTTGCTAAAAAGGGGAGCCACTAAGTGTATGTCATTGCGCCAGGAAAAAACCAAGTTCATGTCTACGTTCGTGGTACCACGGCCTTGAGCTTGGGAAGCCCGTTTGGGGCCATGGCGGCAGTGCCGTAAAAGTGGACAGGGACCTTACTCACTGCATTTGTCTGGCATTGCCCGTCTGAATCAGACATCGCTAGATGGGTCACTCGAGCGAATTGACGAGACCCGTGGTGCAGTGAAGCGGGACAGAGACATACCTCATGGGATGGAGGAGGGGGACTTGTCGATCCTGGATCTCAGTGGATCTGAGATCGTTTGCTTTGTCTCCGGCGCTGGCGATACCCCGGACTCGGCAAATGCCAGCCACATGTGTTCGGTCAATTCATTTGCCTCCCACAAGCTTGATTTTCCGACGACGTACACAGCTCTCTCCGGCCCCACTCCATCCATACCCGATACTGCCACAACTCACTGCAGCAATACCCTGATCGACTTGGCGGTGCAAGCTTGGGCGAGCATCGCCCGTGACGTTGATCTCCCCAATCAACAAACAACGTGAGTGAGATGAGAACTACGCTTCATGACAAAGCTCAGGTGAAACACACGGGCCTCGTTGGTTCAATGAAACAACGACGGCAACGGATAGAGAAGAAAGAAGACACTAGGGTAGCATTGCTTAACGGAGGAAATTTACAAGATTAATGTAGGTGGTCCAGCAAAAAGAAAGACGGGGAGAACCCCGTGGGATCACGTGACAATCGAATCCTTCAACACTCGTTCTGCACTGCCTCGACGCAGTGATTCCCCGTCGTGAGTCTGTCGATATGATCAAAGTGGGGAAAAAATTACACTGCAGAGTAAGCATTCATTGACATGTCTTCGATGCAAACGCTACCAACGTGCGAGCATACATCGAGTGTCGTTGGTGAGTGTAGAAGAAAAATACAGGCGGAATGGTTCTATCTACTCCAACGAGCCCCCCGAGTCCAAGATCGCGTGAGTACTGCTTTTTAACCTTGTTGATGATCCCTGTCGATCTTCCTCTATGAATTCCTCAACAGGGCGTTGAAGAGCAGACAATGTGCACCGGTCCTTGCGCGATTCTGCGGTACACAGTGTCTGGGCCCTGGGCCAATGGTAAGCAATATTCAATATCAATGGCCGTACTCATCGATGCCATAGTCGGTCTGTCACAAGATGTCACAAGATGTCACGGTCTGGTGAGAGGTTACCGGTTTCGGAGTCCGAGTTACCCATGAGTACTCTGCTCTGTCTCACTCGCATCAACATAAAATTTAAGCTACGCACAGCAGCAAACGGTTAAACGTTCTAACGTTTCGCAGCCGGCCGTACCCGGATATTCTCTACGACTTGACGTACTTACATGAGGAAAATTCTGCTAGGCATCCACTCATTGCTCCTGGCACTGCTATGCGATGAGCATGGGAAAAAGAGAGAAGCAATAACGAGCTAGGCGCTCCGCTGTGATTAACTCGACTGTATAATGTTGCCCTTATGGAACCACGGGAGAAGCAGAGCTCAGAGTTCTTGTGTGGCACTGTCTCGGTACCTACAGACATTAATTGGTTGCCAAGTCGACATTGCGGGGTTTTTGAAACAAGTCTCTTTCGCGTGGCAATCTCTATCAAGACTCGAATTCACGTTGCGCGTTCACCCAGTCGGCCGACACCTGTTCCATAACAAGTGGCATAGGCATACGGTGTGGGGGCATCTATGATATCGTGTGGTCGTTCCTGGCTGGTACACGTGTGCATGTGAAACATTCAGGTCACGAGCAAACGGATGGAATAGCCCGTTGACAGAACTCTCCATGGTCAGCAGATCCTCCACGTACTACATTTAGCGTGCACGGGTCGCCCTTGCTCTCCATGCTGCTGAACCTCCCTTCTTGAACTCGATGGTGTCTTCGCTACATACCTCCTCGATCCCGGACAATCAAGTAGAGTCGCATGGCATGACGCTAAATACCCCTTCGCAAGACGTCTGGCCGTTAGGGCCTCCCAGAGCCTCGTACCTCGAACAGACGTCCGAGTTCGCCAGTGATTCCTCCCGTGGATCGGTCATATTGCATTCCGCGGGCAACGCTTCACCTCTCCTTTCTCAACACGAGAAGCAGTTCAACGAGGCCAGTCGTATTCCTGAGTATCCTAATCCTAGCTGGTCTACTTCTTCCCAAAAACGTCGCATCGTTACTCGTCCCATCTTCTGGGTCATTGCGTCTGTCGTCCTCGTCATCGTAGCTGCGGCGGTCGTCATTCCGGTCTACTTCTTCGTTATCAAACCTCACTCTGATTCTTCCACGTCCAGCACCGGTACCGGCACCGGCGGTGGTGGTAGTGGTGGTGGTGGTAGTGGTGGTTCCGGAGATAGTCTGACGACCGGTGGGAATGGTTCAGTGGTTACTACCTCTGATGGCACAACTTTCACGTACATCAATAATCTTGGCGGCTTTTGTGAGTCTTCATCTCATCCATATCTCCGTTCCCTCCAGGGTGTTATTTTCGGAATTTGTGATCATTTCGTTGAACACTTTGTTGTCTACTATGCCCTTGCCATAACTCGTCATGGCAGTCTCGTCACAGTTAGCGTATTGGTGGCACCAAGTCTGACACATAAGCTATCATCCGCCAAGGCGTGTATCCGTAATCATTTCTCCAACTTCCATTTGATAAGCACATTTACATTTCATTCCGGATCTCCTTACATACGTTGAGATTACCTTCGATGAATGTATTGACTGACACATTTTCATAGGGGTATACAATCCGGAGGATCCCTTCAATAATAATGCCCAACCAAACTCGTGGACACCCCCGTTAAACACGAGTTGGGCTTGGGGTCAAGACAAGATTTATGGGTAAGTTTGCGTGCCTCATGGTACATCCCATCATGAATATCATTATCCACAGCGTTAATCTGGGAGGACTATTCGTCCTGGAACCATTCATTTCCCCTGCACTCTTTCAGAAATACCCTGCTGCGGTAGATGAGTGGACCTTAAGTACCCTCATGGCTGCTGATACAGCGAGTGGTGGTTTAAATCAAATAGAAGACCATTATAACACGTTTATCGTAAGTAGCTTGCACCCTTTTAATTCATGCAATCACATCAACTGCACGTTTGACAGACGGAACAAGACATCGCAGAGATTGCTGGAGCTGGATTGAATTGGGTTCGGCTGCCAATTCCATTTTGGGCTATCGAGAAATGGGATTTCGAACCTTTCCTAGATAAAGTCTGCTGGCCGTATGTGTATATTCACATCATTGAGATCGATCTTCTAATCTATCTTCTCAGATACATCATACGTGTTCTACAATGGGCACGAAAGTATGGTCTCAGAGTTAATTTAGACCTGCACACTTTCCCTGGTTCGCAGAACGGTACGTCTATGCCCTTTGTACTATATCGAATACAAGTTTTGTCAACTTTACTTGCGTGATATAAAGGTTACAATCATTCTGGAAAGTTGGGCAGTGTCAATTTCCTCAATGGCGTCATGGGCCTAGCCAATGCCGAACGTGCGCTGAACTATATCAGAATTATTGCCGAGTTCATCTCCCAGCCTGAATGGCAGCCCGTCGTTCCCGCTTTCAGTATCATGAATGAGCCTCTTGTATCCACCATTGGCAAGGACCAGATAACAACCTTGTGAGTTGTCGAGCGTCACGTTATATTCTTTTGGGTGACCATTGAGCCCTACCTTCTTCAGCTACCTTCTCGCTCATGATATGATTCGCACCATTACGGGCATTGGTGAAGGCCACGGTCCGTATATTGTTATTCATGATGGCTTTCAAGGCGTGGGAAGTTGGGCAGGCTTCCTGCAAGGGTCGGATCGCATTATTCTCGACACACACCCTTACTTTGCTTTCAATGGTAATTCAAATACCGAGCCAATCGCCACTGGCACGGGTCTTCAAGCAGGCGGGATCTGGCCTCAGAGTGCCTGTAATGCATGGGCTGATAGCATGAACGCAAGGTACTACCTTCGATCAATTGACCGGCCCTTCCATTGTCTCACGTCCTTCCTCACAGCCAGGCTGCATTTGGAGTAACCCTCGCGGGTGAATTCAGCAACGGATACAATCAATGTGGGCTTTTCCTGACGGGTACAGCCGGAACAGCGAGCTCTGGGCCGTCGTGCTCATTGTTCCTGGACTCGTCTCAATGGAATCAAACGATGAAAGATGGCCTTATGGAATTCACTCTAGCTTCCATGGACGCCCTTCAGAATTGGTTCTACTGGACTTGGAAGGTTTTCAATTTCCTCTACCGTTCCCCAACGTACAACCGTTGACGAGTGGCTTGAATAGATTGGCAATTCCTCCACCACGAACTCAGTTGAATCACCCCTTTGGTCCTACCAACTCGGCCTGCAGAATGGGTGGATACCCACGGACCCACGGACGGCACTCGGAACATGTGCAGCTCTCGGTGTCTCGCAACAACCCTTTGATGGTCAATATGCGTCGTGGCAGACAGGTGGCGCTGGCGCTGGTACCATTGCCGCCAGCTCGATAGCCACGTACAGCCATTATCCCCCTGCGACCATAAGCGGTTTGACACCGGGTGCGGACCAAGCGTTGCTCCCCACCTATACGTCTACGAGCGCCATACCCACGCTCTCTCCCCCTACGTTCACTCCGAGTCCGACCGTTAGCGTCGGTAGTGGGTGGTATGACTCTGCAGATACCGGCTTGGCACCTACACAGGTGCAAGGGTGCAGTTACCCCAATGCCTGGAACGCTGTGAGTTCCTCGATGCCGACGGCACCTTGTCCACCTGGAACGGCTGTTGTGGGTGTGAGCACTGCTCAGATCACGACGACATCTGTGGCGGTGCAAACTGCCCGGCGGGCATGATAACAACTCCCGCTCTTTATTGCGCGAATTTGCGCGAATGACTTTAGAAGGTATCGCATATATCATGATAGTATACCCTCGATTACCCCTGCATATCGTGCAGTTGTTTTTCCTGTTGTTTGTTGAACTGTTGCTGCTGTTGTTACCAAACATTCGGACAGATGGACGCTCCTTGTTTTTCTCAACCCTAATACAGGTTCTTTGATGAAGCTGTCTACACGTGGTGTGCTTTGCCTCTCTCACTGGTAGGAATCTTGCTAACTTTATGATCCTGTCAGCTACTACTGCAGAGTCGCGGTATCGGTACGCTCTATGAATGTACCGGTTCTCCCGCTCTGGTCCCTTCTCTCAAGTCCCCCCTTCCTGTATTCGCCTGTTATTTACGTCGGAGCAACGCAAACGATGTTATCTTCTCCAGCCGTAAATGCGGCACCCTGGCTCTGAGCCTGCCATGTCACATCACCGCGGCGACTCATTTCTTTAACATGAAGCATTAACCTGAGGAAGACTCCGCACAGCATTAGATACTTTTTGCCCCCCGGTGACAGGGGTGTTTCGTAAGGTGCCAATTCCGGATCATTAGCGCCAGGTATTCCATTCTTTCATGCGGATGTGGTACGGGTGGCAGCTGACGTTTCCCATATGTAAAGTTCTAAAGGCGCTTCTATTTTTTTTTCCTTCTCACCTGAGATTTGATCCTATTTTGAGCTGTGATATGAGGAGTTCATATCTCGCTAGACTGCGGGAATACGGCAGCATGTCGAGGCAACTCTCCCCTTTTGTTCGTCGTGCGTTTCTTACCGTCCGGTGCGCAGTGGCAACAGTGTGGATGCTTGGCATACGGCATGAACCTGTTCATGAAGTGGTATCAATGGATTCCAGCAGGCTCCCTGATATGCACTGTCTTCTTCACAACTCGCTCCACTCTTGCAGACGACGCCAAGTTGTGGGGAGGAAATGGAGATAGCCGACGATGAGAACATCAAGAGGGTTGGGATGTGCGTGGGGTTGAAGGTACGGGTGGAACCGTATCTGACTCGGAAGCGCATTGATCACACCTGCTGGCCACCAAGCGCTTGGCATACTTCTAACGCGCCTCAAATCGACTGTCGTGAAAGAGGGGAACGGATTTTCTGACCCTGTCGGCCAACCAAAATCCTTCCCCCCCTTTCTTGTTAGACATGAGGTAGGTTCTGACGATTGCCCTTTAGGTTTGGCGCGCATGTGGTGCGGCGAAAAAAACAGCACGGGATCTATGAATGGGATAAGGGGATCTATGGCCTGGTCCTTATCTCCCCATTGGTGGTGTGATGTGTGGTTGGCTGTCACTATGTGCCCGGAGGTCGCTGATCGGTGTGTCTTCCATTCCACGGCGACCACACTGTCGGTGCACCGTGCCAATCTGTGAGTTCGGTCTACTAGATGGTTGACGGGTTAATGACAGCTGGCGGAGAATGCAGGGGCGTGGACGAAGACTGGTTTCATTTACAAGGGACGAGGACGGCCGACTCAGTGACTTTTCATTTTTTTCCTGGTTCGTGCATACTTGAAGGCTAGTCAAGCGATGTTTTCGCTTTTCCCTCAGCTTTCCCCCAGTTCGCTCTGCGACCAATCCGACTACTGGACTCGTCTGTGTTGCTCGCTGACCTACCTGCGCGCAGGCATTTGAGGATTTCATGCTGCATGGGTAACGTTGCGCCGCCACCCTACGAGATACGCCAAGACCAGCAGTGTGCTGAGAGCGCGCGGGCCCCGGTCACACGCTGGAGTCCGGGATCATTCTGTCTTGACAACGGCCGGGAAATTGACCACATGTAAGAATAATACGGAACGTTTTTGCTCATGCCACACTTACTGATCCCGTTTAGTTTTTAGTTCGGGAGATGTGATTGTCACTGGACCGTCAAGTCTGCCCTTGCCCGCTCGTTCGACAGCGAACCCACGACCGTGGTTTAATACATTGCCCACCGCCCGCCGCCCCCTGAACAGGATGCTGATTGGGCGTCTCTACTTGTAAGGTATTCGGTTTCCCGACCGGGCGCCGATGGCGCTAACCGAGGTTCTCACTCGTTTCGCGACGGATGGCCGTTAGGTCGCACCCTTGTGAAGATTTGGAGTCCCTGAACGGGCCGGTTAGCGTGCCGTTGTCGGGCCGTCGAAACGCTAAGCGCCACTGCTACTCCGGGGTGGCGTGTCCCTGTGGAGATATGGCCGTCGAAACCCTGTGGACCACGTCTGGCGAGGGGATCTTGCAGGGCCAAAGTGTGCAGCCATGTCGGACGACAAGGACGAGACAACTGGCCATATTCGCTTCATTCCCGCCGGATCACCCGGATCGCAAACGTTGTCCACAAAGGTTCCATATGGTGAGGCGTTTAGCTTTCTTACCAGACTTGTCTGGTTCCGGACAGTGACGATATCATTAACTTTTAGGCTCTTATCCGACTTTCTTTTTTTTTTTTTTTTGTTAAAGTTTTTGTTTGTGCGCCGCTCTTCGCTTGTCCGTGTTCTTGACGCATGCAACGTCGTACAACTCGTCAGCGCTTCAGCTCTGAGCGCCACTATCACGTCGCGGAGGTGTTTCAGTACTGCTGCGGTACCCGGCAGCATTACCCCGTCCAACTGGACCAGCCCATGTCACGCATGCAAAGCAACCGATACGCTGCGATCCAGCATCATGCGTCACGCATCATCCCAATCCTTCCACTATTATTCGGTCCCGAATCAACTGCAACGAGTTACTGCTAGGCTGCAAAGCGATGAAGATTTGAAACCCAGAAACCCAAAAACAGGATTTAATAAGAGTGAAGGTCCTGGCAAAATGTCAGACGATGATCTTCCGCTGAGCGGATCGATATCTGGGCTGTTTATGCGCTTCGCGCTTGCATCGTAGCAATATGGGAGCACGTTGTCGAGCTGAGGGCGCGAGCAGTGCATCCCGATTGGCAGCTCGAGCGTACTACATACCAGCAAGAAGAGGTACTCGGGACGCTTGATCGTATCTGGTACTCAATTTAACCTTCGCATGGAGTGCCGACACATATGTATTGATAAACTCTAAAGACACGTCCTCAAATCTGATTGTCCTGACGAACCATCAGGAGGCACAGTCGTGCCTGATAGTATTCTTCGAGGTTTGTACCTAGTCCCATAATGTAAGGTACTCAGACTCTACTCGGTATGGAGGTTACTCGTTCCTCGAGCACAAGATGACAGGAAAGAAAAGTCCCCCAATTCAGGTCAATCGGTGTAAGGACAAGCGGTCAAGAAAGCAACGACAAGACAGAACGAAAGGGGAATACATACGAAACGCACATACCCTACAGGTTCAAGTCACTCAATACTCGACTGCATCTTCATCGTCGGCTTGCATACCGCCCGAGTCGTCCTTCCGTTCCGACTCTGCGGACTCCGGTTCGGGTTTTGGTTCTTCGTCCACTTCCATGTCAGCATCTGGTTGTGGTGCGGGCTCACGTTTGGATTCCTGGAACTCTTCGGCCATCTCCTTGTCCTCGTCTTCCTCTTTGTAAGCTTGTTCGCGCTCCTTTTTGCGACGGGTGTCCTCTTCGGCGACACGGCATCGAAGTTGCTTGATCTCTTCGACACCACCAGCACGCTCTTCACGGAACGCCAACCACTCCTTCTCAGCTACCTCAGTAACCTGTCGAATAAGTAAGCATATGACAAAATTTGAAAGCTACGATCATCAAGGAAAAATGTTCCTGGAAACGCACCTCTGCCTTTCGCCGTGCGAGGAGAGCCTCTTGGGCAGCCGTTAGGACAATTGGAAGGTAGTATAGGGGTGGTGGGTGAGAACGCGAGGGTGGTGCAAGTGGGCTAGTCGAATGGGGCGGCGGAGATGCGTCGGATGGTGGGATGATGTCGGTCGTCAACAAAAAGTTGCTTAACAGCGGAAGTCGTATGCGTCGAAGTTTGTACTAGAAAAGTTGAATACCGTACATGAACCCGTGAACGTCTACGAAAACCCAAGCGCACATACGATAGAATCTTTGAGCTGAAGGTCCTCTTCTTTCCTGTTGGCGGTGGTCTTGTCCTTCTTGGCTTCTTCTGCTCGCCTGACAGAGTCAGTTTCTTTGCGTAGCTTAGTCTGTAGTCTTTGCTCAATCAACTGTCGTTTTTTTGCCTGAGGAGCTGGTCGTCAGTTGAATGACAGGTGAGGGGACAAGAAGGGACGGACGGCTTCGCTCGCGTTCCTCTCCTTGTCCTCGATCTTGGCCTTGTTCAACGTGCCGACTACAATACCAAACATGCTTTTACCACGTTTGCGTTCACCGGACAGGACGGTGAGGTCAATCTTGGGTCGTCTCTTGTTAGTGGTGGCCATGGCCGCCGGGGCTGTTGGGGGTTCGTGCATCTTGGCATCCTGGGATTCCACCTGGACTTCCTGAGCAGATCTATTGAGCAAGTTAACGGTGAATTT
Source organism: Rubroboletus pulcherrimus (assembly GCA_038091165.1). NCBI lineage: Eukaryota > Fungi > Basidiomycota > Agaricomycetes > Boletales > Boletaceae > Rubroboletus > Rubroboletus pulcherrimus. Next base: position 18,943 of record JBBPNY010000371.1, read on the forward strand.
CTATATTCAAGGTGGTGGTTAGAAGGACTGACTCTTCTGCAGACATTTGGGTTTTTATCTCCCTCTTGCGTTTCGTTGCACAACCGTGAGGGAAGTCCAGAGGTGTGGGTCGATTATGTAACATGACTCGGTAATTAGGGGCACCGCCACAACGGCCAACACTCCACAGTCCAGTGTCCACCGAGGTGAAGATGCCTCCAAAGACTGCCAGCAGCGCAAAGCCTAGTGCTCCAAGCAAAAGTCAGCAGCGGAAAAAGCGGCCAGCTACCCTGGAAGAACGGCTGAGGCGGCTGTTCACATCGTTGTGTGCCCAAATCGAGGGTGGTCACTTCACCAACGCCATCAAGACATGTAATAAGAGCGAGTGGTCCCATTTCATCTCCACTCAGGAGTCACTGACACATGCAACGCGGACCAGTCCTTCGCTTGAATCCTGTTGATAAGAACGCACTACAGACCAAATTATTTCTGCTTCTTCAAACAGAACAGTACGATGCCGCACTGTCTCTCATAGCCGATTCCACAAGTGGGGACGGCCCTGATTATACATTTGAGGGGGCATATGCCATGTATCGCCTCCACAGGGAGGAGGAGGCAGCCACCGCTCTTGGAAAAATCAAAGGATCTGAGAAAGATCACCGAGGAGTGCTTCATCTCGAGGCTCAGTTGGTACGTACAAATCGCACCCTGCCGACTTCTTCATAAGAGATCGACGTCGTGTGGCCTGCTGCGAACAGAAGTACCGCCAAGGCTCGTACCACTCCAGTCTTGATGTCTACAACGAACTACTTGAAACCGCTGAGCCTGTGCGTTCTCGCACTGCCTATATTTCACCGATTACTGACTGTCCTCCTAGCATTCGGAAGAATATTCTGATGTTCTGACGAACCTCACCGCCTCGCAGAAGCACCTCGACTTTATCAACACGGGCTTCTTGCATGCTCTTGACGCATTACCCTCCTCAATCGTTTCCACGATCGAGACGTCCCCACCGCCATCCGTCCAGCCCACTGCGCATATGGCGTCTACTGGTGCTGCGCTGACACAGCAGGTCCCTGATGACTCTACAATCGTCAACAAGGCGAAGAAAGTGCGGATGAAACGTGTGCCAAAGGGTGTGATTCCGGGTGTCACATCTGCACCTGATCCGGAACGGTGGTTAAAGAAGAGCGAGAGATCGTCGTTTGGGCAAGGTGGCAGGAAACGGAGAGGTGCGGGAGGTGCGACGCAGGGCGTGGTTCTGGAAAACACCTCTGCGCAGAGTCACAGCGGGAAATCGACAAGTGGAGGAGGGACGTCGCACACCAAGGGCAAGAAAAAAAAGTAAATTAGATCGACATGTAAGACGGCTTACTTGACTTTGGCTTTCAACGCGCCGTTAATGATTTCTTTCTGCCTGCCACCTGAGATTGCGCTCTGACGCCGCAAGGTTATTACTTATCTAATCCAGCCGTACTGCACCCCACCACATGGCCGATCATATGTGTTGGTCCTTGGGCTTTCCGACACTGCTCATCCCAGCCCTGCCAGTGGATTGCGAGCAGTACGATGAGTCTAGGACTCGAAGCTCATTCTAGTCCGTCGTAGTAGTTCTGCGCGTCAGACTGGCCAATCGTGCTGAAGCGCTCCCCGCGCGAAGAGTGGCTCAAATCGCACGTCTGGCGCGTGTTGGGAACGAGGCTGTTGACTGTAATTCACGCATCATCATTACAACCTCCCTTCCTCGGCCTCAACCCTCTTTATTATATACAACCATCCAGGCACGTGGTCACGACTGTGCGTACAGCTGACATTTTTGATACGCCGTGGGCGCGACCCGAGTC
>JBBPNY010000372.1:0-20699 GCA_038091165.1 Rubroboletus pulcherrimus
CCGGGGGTATCCCATAGCCGAAAGGCGTGCGTCTGGGTGTCTGTTTCCCAAGCGTAACAGGTCGTGCGGGTGGTGACGCCGCAGACGTCGTTGGCGATGGGTGCGGTGTCTGAGCCGATGACGAGGTTGATGAAGGAGCTTTTGCCGACGCCGGTTTCGCCTGCGATGACGACGTGGCGGGGTAAGAGATGGGAAGAGAGGCTTGGAGGGGGGGACAAAATCAGGGTGGTGGTACGCAAGTCATGGCATGCCGAAGGGGATGGGTAGGAAGCGATCCTTACCTTGATTGGCTGTCCGATGTGTTGGCCATCGTTGGCGTTTCTGAGGACGTGGGGTTAGTCTTGGTGCGATGGGCTTTGGAGGGTGAGTAGGATAAGACTCGAGAGCCGTCGAGTGAACCCGGTGTGCGTAAAGGGTACCTTCAGCATGCTAGCCATGGGGGGGTGGGGGGCTGCAAGGAGAAGAAGTCTAGGGCTGGACGCATGGCCTCCCTGCGTCGTCCTCGTTGGCCGTGGCAAAGGCGCGACTTGAGCTTCAAATGGCAAGTTTCTTAGATATGAAATCGCTGATCAAACGATGTGAACAACACGGGTTACAAAAACGAGGGTTCGTCGTGCTTACCCGGCAGCAACAAGTTGTACGTATCACCCATGTCAGGGATTGTGCTTAGTCTGATAACCAGCCCGTCTATGAGACCTCGTGCTTGTCCAGGCGGTGAAACATCATGGGGGATGCTGAGCGCCCCTTAATATGTCGAAGAGCTCCACGAAGCGGAATCAAAGAGGTGTGGCTGTCCCCGCCAACCCCGCATCACCCAAGCGATGATGATCCCGGGCCCTAGTAGTAGTACTTTCTCGCTTTGTAAGTTTCTTCGACGACATAAGTACCTCGCTAGTACTCATGCACTTGCGCACAATCACACCCCAAAGGCAACGTCACCTTCGACGCGCATCACTACTCTGATTCTTTTTTCCCTTCTCCAACCATCCTCCCTGTAATTCTGAGATGGGCACTCGAGAATCGGTCGACGCTTCCACCATCAGCGGAAACGCATCCCAAGAGCTCAAACAATCCCTCGTCGACCTCATCATCGCCGAAGTCGAACTCAACAAAACCAGAGGCACGCGCGGGTTCGAACCTGAAGTCGCCTCCCGGATCGCATGGACAGAAATGTCCATCGTGCCCAAGGAAGAGGAGCCAGAGAGGCTCGAGGGCCGTGTAGTGGGCGAAATCACTGTCGAAGGAGGTGGGTGCCCGTGTTTGTATTTTTCGTGTTTTCGGGACCGGTCGTCCCGGCCACTCAATCCCATGGTTGTCCCTTGCCACGCTTTTTAGATATGTTGAACGGACGCGGAACGATCCATGGCGCTTGCTCTGCGTTGCTCATCGACAAGTATGTTTCTCATGCTGTTTCCAATCCTCTCCGAACCGTCTTTTTCTAATGAGACCCCTGGGTTTTTCTTCACGTTCCCCAGCTGCTCGTCCATGCCCATCGCCCTTCTCAACATGGCAACGACAGGGAAACGTGACTTGGGCATTTCGCAGTCCCTCAACATCGTGTACCATGCACCCGCCGTGATGTTCGCCTTTTCACACAGCACGAGTTGGTGGTTGAGTGTGCTGACACGCTATTCCCTCAGGGATGACAGGTTGCGTATCGTGAGTACCACGATATCGCTCGGCAGTCGCGTTTTATCGTCTCGCTGTGAAGTAGGTGTCTGATCACATCCTTCGTATGTGCTGGTTTATCCATCTTTCTCTCCAGGTCTGGAACGTCACCCGACATCGGCTGGTAGCGTCCGGCGTTCACACCAAGATGGTTACCCCCGTTCCGACCAATCCGGGCAAGCTTTGATGTCTCTTCGATAAATCATAAGAAAATAAATATACACAACGAAAAGCAAATGAATGCGAGCAACATTGTAGGTGATGGTGAATAGATGATGTTACAAGATACAAAATGAGCGTACCGGTCGAGTCCATCGACCTCGGGAATCTCCACCAACCAAATACCGTACGGGCAGCGGGCACGTAATGGCACGCCAGCGACGTCTTTCTTCTTTCCCTTTCATGGAAGTAAACAATACCGAAGAGGGCCAACAAGGAGGGGACTACCCGGAATTGTCCTTTGGCCTAGACTCTTCAGAGTGTCCTTCCGTCTGTCCTCTCAGGTTTTGGGTGCCTTCAGAAGTTGCATCACCTTGTCTCGCTTCCCTTGCCGAACGTCGTTGATGCTAACAGGTCCCATCTTTACATCATTGTCGAGGAGAAAGTCGAACAACCGGAATAGCCCGTCGTCGTTGGGTCCAGAAGGGAACGCGGAGTCGGGAATCGGACGCGAGGCAGACTTGCCCATCGTGCAGAACACACCGCACGCTCACCAAAGAGGTGGAAAGCAAATGTACATCCATCAAGTCGTCCGTGGACGCACTCGTCCGACGGGGTCCTTTCGATAGCCAAGGTGGTGCATTCTTGCAATTCTTTGCTGTCGCCCCGCCCTGCCCGTTTTCGCTCTGTATCCGCAGGTTGATTTGCAAAAAAGGATTCGAGCATCTCTCGTTCGCCTTGCTCATCATCGATGCGGTTAGCATTGTCCGAGGACGGCAGTCTCATGAGGATCCGTGCGTCCCGTGTTCGAGAGTCGGTTGGGATTCTCCCGCCGTACAGCCTTTTCCATCGCGGCGCGGGCCATGGGAGAAGGCGGTCTTGGAACTGACTTCACTGCTTGTGCTACCGTGAACGGTAGGGTAGGAATGTTGGCAGAAGATACCGCAGGTTCTGTGAAAGTGCGTCAGCATCGCGGCAGTGCAGATATGGAATGGCACGCACTCGAGCAATCTCTGCCGATGGTGGCCTTCATGATGGCCTTCATTTCTCAACCGACTTCCTTCTCTCCATCCCCCTCTTCCTGCCACCGCCCTCGCTACTAGACTGCGAGCCGTTCCTGAGACTGCTCAGCGTCGAGCCCTCGGACACCGAAGGACGCCCAGATGATTTCCTACTGCTATACAGCCTCGAAAGATCCAACGTCGTTGTCTTCTCTGTCGGAGTGGTGTCCTCCAACAACGTCCTGTCCATCACCCAGGCACCGTCAACCACCGCCATTCTCAACATTAGAATGAAGGAACCACTCACGACATAACCCTAGGAGGTGGCTTCCTGGATCGACTGATCGACGACGTAAACGTCCCACTTAACATACTATGCATCTCCGTGGCCTTGCCAACGTCCGCACCGCGTTTACCCCGAGGTTGCCTCCCCGCGACGTCGGTGTCGTCCTGATATTCATGTCGATGGAGGAAGGCTTGGCATCACTGGGTGTCTCGGATCTCTCCTTGTCTTTGTCTGATCTAGAAGACTCCACCGAGCGACCAAACAGACGTCGCCGGTGCTGTTTGGTAGCAGCTGGCGCTGTCTCACCCTACATAGGTCCAGTTCAGGGAGTTGTGGCACATCAAGAGCAAACGGACACCCTCACCTCGCTCGGAGCCCCCAGTCCTCGTCTTCAGCCTCCTCCGGAGCAGCAAAACATACTAACACCCGGAAAAGATGCCAATTCTCCCTCCGGTAACGCTCTAAGGCCAAGTTCCGCTACGCCGACTAACCCCACTTTTTCGGTTCCAGCAGCCACGCTGACACTCATTCACGCTCGCGCCCGCACTCGACAGACTCGACACACGCTTTGAAACGAGTGCACTCGTTGTTTCCGCTCTGTGGCTCTCGAAACTTCCAGGGCCGACCAGCGTGGAAGAGGGTGGTCCATTCAGCGTCGATCCCGTGTTCGTGAACATGGGGGCTGTTCCACGAGTGTTGTGTTGACCCACTCGGTGAGTGGACGGGAGGACTCAGAGGCAGAGTAGGTGACAGGCTGTAGGTGTCGGTGGTCGGTTAGAATGATCAAAGGAGGGCGACGGCGACGGCGTTCGCAATACGGATGCGCTATCCGAAAGCCATGATACCAATCTCTGCCCTGAGAAGGTCTGTCGAGCTCGAGGACATGTCCCGTGATTTTCTTGTTCTGCAAGACAGCAATGTTACGGAAAGTCGAATGGTTCAGGAATCACACTCACCAATAAACTTGCTATACACCTCGGGACCGAATTTCGACCACTTAACGGCTTTGTTGGCAGTCCGTTCTGAAGGAGGTGTACGCATCTTTTGCGCTTCGCTCTCGGGTGCCGACTGCCCAGGTGTCCCGTGGAACCTTTTCCCTCGGATCACACACCATTCTTCTCTCGCCATCGAAACCGTGCCTACTATGTAATCTATGCACGAGTTCGAGAAATAGCCGACCGGGCCCCACGACAGTAGAGGACTTGAGCCCGTCTCGATAAACGCCTGTCGTCGACTTCCCTCCATGCCAATGATGATTAAATTCCTCGTGATCAAAAGTTCGATTTACAAGGCGAGACAATATGGTACCTCGCTGACTAGATGAGGTGGTGTGTATACTATTTCTGTTGTTGAACACCCCCCCGCGGGCCGCCACTGAATACAGGCCGCGCGAGAACCAGAGGTTTTTTATACATTTTTTACTTCGCACAAGTCCTGAATAACAATAGCAGATTAGGTAGCAACTACAGACAGCAAGTACAGCAGGGTAAAGTAGGAGAGCGAAAGAGAGTAGAGAACTAGGCACCGAGATGTACATATAAAACACGCTGATCAAGTGGTATGTCCACCAATCTCTTCATCGTCTTGTGCAGCGCGAATGCTGCACGGGTGTGATCCAGACGACCAAACTCGTCCTTCATGTTATCGTAAAACATGGACGTAATCTTGTTCGTCTGTCCATCATCCACCGTCCACATCGTCCCAATGACAGAACGGAACCCGACAAACTGCATCGCCGACGCGAGATGAATCACTTCGTCTGGACTTTCCTCGTCTCCGACGGTCGTATGACATGCAGAAAGGTATGCAAACTGGGGGTTATCCAGCTCGCACCGAATGATGCGCTCGATCGTGAAGCGTCCGTCGTGGAGAGCGAACGCAGACTCGAACGGCTGTTCCCGATTAGGAATACCATGACATGCGAAGTGCACCCATTCGTTTTTGCCAAGTTCTTCGGTGACCCGCGCGATGCAGGATTCTTGATCCTCGATGCGCGTGAATGTGACGAGGCCATCGACCTGCTGACCAATGTTGGCCAGTTCGGCGCCGACGGAAAGAAGTTCATTTTCGCCAATAGCTGTCGCTTGACCTATAGCAACGAAGCGTTTTGCTTTTGTTGCAGAATGCAAGAGATCACGTCGTCTGGCACGAGTGAGGGCAGTGAGGGTAGGGGTGTATGACGAGATGTAGAGATCAGCCAGTTTCTGTTGGCCCTTCCTGAACGGACCGGCGGCATGGAGGGGAAGAAGAGAGAACTCGGCGGTGGGGCACCACCAGATGCGTGATTGGGATGGACATATCGTCTGGAGGAAGTCAATAATCGGGGAAACAACATCGTCCCATAGTTTCCGCAAGATGATACCGAGATCTCTTGTCACGTCCCTTGACTTTGCAAGCACAGTCAAGGTACGGAGCTTCGATGACATTTCTCGAACACGTTCCTTTGTGATTGACAGTGGAATGTGAACAGGATCCTGGTCAATTAAAACAACGAGAGCATCACACCCATGCTTGCTCGCATTCACAATGACGACAGGGCCCTCGCAAGCCGCTTGTTGGAGATCAGAGAAGAGTAAGGGCAGAAGGAAACGTGAGAGCCCGGGTAACTCGCGGATACTGGCCACGACTCTTTGCAACTCAATGTTGAGACCGCACACCTGATCATGCTGACCTGCACCAGGTGAACCGAGGGCGTTCCGAATGAGCGATGTGAGCCGCACGAACTCGTCGGCCAACATCGTTCCTGCTGGGCCAGATGCAATCACGGCGTGAAGTGGGGAACGCAGGCGAGTGAGCTGGCTCCAAAACACGCCCCGACCTTGCTCTAGAAGCTCGACAGCATCGACAGGAGAGTGTTGACGAAGATAAGCTGAGAATGCATCCACTGCCAGTGACGATGTGCGGCCCTTGAGGACAGTGTGATGTTGAGGTAGAGATGGTAGAGTGGCCAGATGATGAATCAGGAAGCGAAGAGACGTTTTGTATGCTAGAAGGGTTGTGGGATGCTGGAAATGTTCGGCCACATCGATCCATGTTTTAGAAGCAGACAGATCACTGGAAGACACCATTGGAGGTGGATGTGCCAGCTGAGCACAGACACTGAACAGCTCCTCCTTATCCGATAACTGACCCGATCGTGTGAACCGAGTATGGAGGTAGCCTGCAAGATTGTTCAATGACTGTGATCGATCTGGGTGCCCCAGTTGGCGAAGAGCCAGTGCATCTCGGGCGAGGACAATGGCTTCGTTGAGGTCCTTCATTTCCCCGAGCTGGTCGAATCGAGTGGAGAGATGAGCTGCGAGGTTGTTCAAGGATATCGACCGGTGTGGGTGCCCAGGTGGGCGAAGCGCCAGTGCATCTTGGCTGAGGGCAATGGCCTCGTTGAGGTCCTTCGTTTCCCCGAGCTGGTCGAACCGAGTGGAGAGACGAAGTGCGAGGTTGTTCAAGGATATCGACCGATCTGGGTGCCCAGGTGGGCGAAGCACCAGTGCATCTCGGCTGAGGACCATGGCCTCCTTGAGGTCCTTCGTTTCCCCGAGCTGGTCGAACCGAGTGGAGAGACGAAGTGCGAGGTTGTTCAAGGATATCGACCGATCTGGGTGCCCAGGTGGGCAAAGCACCAGTGCATCTCGGCTGAGGACCATGGCCTCATTGAGGTCTTTCATTCCCCCGAGCTGGTCAAACCGAGTGGAGAGATGACCTGCAAGGCTGTTCAAGGATATCGACCGATCTGGGTGCCCAGGTGGGCAAAGCACCAGTGCATCTCGGCTGAGGACCATGGCCTCATTGAGGTCTTTCATTCCCCCGAGCTGGTCAAACCGAGCGGAGAGATAAAAGGCGAGGTTGCTCAAGGCTGTTGACCGATCTGGGTGCCCCAGTGGGCGAAGCACCAGTGCATCTCGGCCGAGGACAATGGCCTCCTTGAGGTCCTCCATTGCGCCGAGCTGGTTGAACCGAGTGGAGAGATAAAAGGCGAGGTCACCCAAGGACCCTGACCGATCTGGGTGCCCAGGTGGGCGAAGCACCAGTGCATCTCGGGCGAGGACAATGGCCTCGTTGAGGTCCTCCATTGCACTGAGATGGTCGAACCGAGTGGAGAGACGAACTATGAGGATGCTCAAGGACAGAGACCGATCTGGGTGCCCCGGTGGGCGAAGTTCCAGCGCATCCCGGCTGAGGACAATGGCCTCGTTGAGGTCCTCCATTGCACTGAGATGGTCGAACCGAGTGGAGAGATGACCTGCAAGGCTGTTCAAGGACAGAGACCGATCTGGATGCCCTGGTGGGCAAAGTTCCAGTGCAGCTCGGCCGAGGACAATGGCCTCGTTGAGGTCCCCTACTATCCCGAGCTGGTCGAACCGAGTGGAGAGATAAAAGGCGAGGTCACCCAAGGACCCTGACCGATCTGGGTGCCCAGGTGGGCGAAGCACCAGTGCATCTCGGGCGAGGACAATGGCCTCATTGAGGTCCTCCATTGCACCGAGCTGGTCGAACCGAGTGGAGAGATGACCTGCGAGATTGTTCAAAGACATTGACCGATCTGGGTGCCCTAGTGAGCGAAGCACCAGTGCATCTCGGGCAAGGACAATGGCCTCGTTGAGGTCCTCCATTGCACTGAGATGGTCGAACCGAGTGGAGAGACGAACTATGAGGATGCTCAAGGACATCGACCGATCTGGGTGCCCCGGTGGGCGAAGTTCCAGCGCATCCCGGCTGAGGACAATGGCCTCGTTGAGGTCCTCCATTGCACTGAGATGGTCGAACCGAGTGGAGAGACGAACTGCGAGGCTGTTCAAGGACCCTGACCGATCTGGGTGCCCAGGTGGGCGAAGCACCAATGCATCTCGTCTGAGGACAATGGCCTCGTTGAGGTCCTCCAATGCGCCAGATTGGTCGTACCGAGTGGTGAGATAAACTGCGAGGATGCTCAAGGACGTCGACCGATCTGGGTGCCCCGGTGGGCGAAGCACCAATGCATCTCGGGCGAGGACAATGCCCTCATTGAGGTCCTCCATTGCCCCGAGTTGTTTGTACCGAGTGGCGAGATCAATTGCGAGGATGCTCAAGGATGTTGACCGATCTGAGTGCCCCGGTGGGCGAAGCGCCAGTACTTCTCGGTCGAGGACAATGGCCTCCTCGAGGTCCACCATCACCCCGAACCGGTTGTAACGATCACTTAGATGGATGGACAGCCAAGTCAAGGAGTCCAATCGCTTGGGGTGGCCGGGTGGGCAAAGTTCCAGTGCTGAGCGAGCGAGAGCAATTGCCTCGTCGATATAATTGGTCCCCCCTCCTTGCTCAAACTTGGCAGCACGGGATCTCGCCCGTGAATGCAACCGTTTAACTGGTACACGTTTCATTTCATTGTTATCCGCGCAGATAGAAAGACACACGTACCTCTTAAACTCCTTAGAGCCGACCGAATACGATTGAACATGGTGGTTTGGGAAGACGATGGGATATTGTGCGAGCACGCCAGGACCAAGAAGGAAATAATGCACAGGCTTGAGTACACCCAAATATACCTGCAATGCACTCTTTCTTGGGTGAATGGGCGAGCACGAAATCCACCTGTCGAAGGCGCACTACCACCCTCCCAATAAGCTGCTCTTTCGCTCTGCTCGAAACTGCCTCTTCTTCGCTCGTTGCATTCGGTTGCATCGCACCTACCACCATGGGGTGTGGGAGAAGTGGGATGGAATGTCCCCACGAGATTCTCAGCATTCATCCCACGTATACGATACGTCACGATTGTCGGGCTCACAATCCCTGTTATCTGCGTCGCCTGTTCGATCCTCGCTTCCACCCTGCCTGAGCGCGCCAACTCCCGAAGCACCCGGCATCACCGCCTTGAGTGTACTCATCATGGTCTATAAAACCACTTCGAGAACCTTTCCCGCGCAGTGTTCATCCCGAGCGATGTGCCGCGCAGACCATATGCACAAATCAAGCAAAAGAGTGGGGCGCTAGAGAAGCGTTTATGGGGTAGTGCGGAGCATTCAAGAATGGTGAACACATAATTGTGTACTGCATCGCGGTATTTGCGTCTGGAATGTCTGGGGCTGCCTTTGCACCTGGGGGATACCAAATCCGCCACCACGGATGCAGGGTCTCGGTGCGGCGAGAACACCTTCCACGCGATGGGTAACCAGGTCTGGCGATGCCATTTATCCATTTCGAAAGCACACCTTCGCATCGGGCCCCATTCCTAGATATTATGGCGTGGGAGATGCATCCCTTGATCACTTCTACGAATCAGCAGGCTTGTCCACCCATTCGCTCCGCCAGATACCGAAGAACGACGTATAGGAGCTCTTCAGTCGCGTTGCTGAACGACTTCGAGGAACAATTAGCCAGGGCAAGCTTGAGCGAAGGCATGGCGGAGAAGTGGTGTGAACAGGCAGGATGCACGCGTGCGCAATGGCAATCGCAAATGTTCGGGAAACGCCTGACGGGCGAGGAACACACGTCCCCTGGAATTCATTAAAATGGGTCAGAGAAATGGAAGGGGGAATGTCAAATGCGATATTATGTACCATTGTCCCATTCCTGTGCGGGAGGTTCAGTGTCGTCAATCTTTTCCATAAATGTTACTTGCGGCCAGGGTGACGACGACATGATTAACACGCTGCAGTGAGACGACAGCGTATGAAAGACACCAGTCGACGGGTGTAACCGGCGACGTTGTGACACCACGTCGGCAAATGTTAGTAGAAGTGGACGAGGCAGTAGTAGGTGAAAACCACGCCGCCCAAGGAGCGCCGATCATGGACTTGATTGGGTCATTTACAGACTATTCGAATAACTTTGTAGAACACTGGAGTACTTCAATGTCGAGTTTACCATAACTTTTTGTTTTCGGTAATTAGTGCTAAACGGTGCACGACTTGAAATGTATACACTTGCCAGGATGTCATCGTCACCCCCAACTTCTCGGTCACATTTTGCAATCGGTAATGAGATATTGAACCTGAAGCCGAGAATGCAAGCGTCCCTACTGAGCTGCGGGCCGTTGCGCCTGACCCCCAAACGTGTCCATCACAATAGAATCAGATGAACGAGAACAAGATGGATATACTTACGTTGGCCATGCAAGAACGAGAACACCCCGCCAATCCGGGACAAAATATCAAAGGAAAAGCACGGCCACTCTATAGCCTACACTCGCTGGCCCGTAACGACGCGTTCTTGCACGCCGAGTTCATCGCGTTGACTAGGCGGGTGGGACCACCTCAACGACACTCGAAATCAAATGGAGATGAATACGGTGAGCGAAAACTGTCATGAGGACAAGGTCGAGTGGTGAGTTGACCCTATTGCTTGAGCGTGACTGTGCACTTGACTTACCTCTGCCTCCCTCCAGGCTAGGACAACACCATCAAAAGGTCTCCACAACATCGTTAGCTTGACGCTGGTTGTGTCCAGGGTGTTGAGAATGAATTGATGGCTGGCAGTTCCATCATCCCTCGGTGATACAGTTCGACAGGTGCTACACCGTCATCGGGACGAGGCGTCGAAGATGTCGGACGAGTCTGGTCAGCTGGTGTATATGATACTCATGTTTGCATGCATCGACGCCCATATCAACTTGTGCCGCTTTACTGTGAATTGAAAGCCATATGAATCGCTGTGTGTCATCACTGTACCCGTGTGCCAAGATACGCGAGCATTTGTGGCCCAATGTGCTGGTGTATGACCGAGTCAGCTGCCAAAACCTCCGCAGAGACAGAGGACGCCAACCCAGTTTGGCCTGGTGACCCTCGGGTGATATACGAGGTTGAGGTTGGTCCGTGGCGGTGTACGGCGACGATCTCTGTTGGGTCTTCCGATTCTGGCACGAACACGTGGTGTTGATGATGTCGACGGAGTCGTTGTTCATCGTAATCACAACTCGACTCTACTAAATGATGGTTGGTCAAATTCAAGCTGGGTCATAGGCGTTGTTTATCTGGGCAGATGCGTATTCACCCGTGGACAGTCAGAAAATCGCCAAACTGTAGAAAATCGAAACGTTCTTGGGTATATTCTTGCAAACGGCGCACCTGAGCACGATCAAATCCGAAAAGCTGAGCATCACTTTCTTGGATGCGCATCACTACTGACTCTTTTTTTTTTTTCGCAATCTTTCACCCTTGTAATTCCGAGACGGACCTCGAGAACGAATCGACACCTCCACCATCGGTGGGAACGCATCCCAAGAACTCAAACAATCCCTCGTCGGCCTCATCAGCGCCGAAGCCAAACTTAACAAAGCTGGCAAAGGCACGCGCGGATTCGAACTTGAAATCGTCTCCCAGATCGTATGGACAGAAATCTCCGTCGTGCCCAAAGCAGAGCAGCCAGAGACCGAGGGCCGTGTTTCTTTTTCTTCTTCGTATTTCGGACCACCCATGGCGCTTGCTCTGCGCTGCTCAAATCCTCCGCATGTTTTGGTCTACCCAATTTTCTCTCCAGATCTCGACGTCACACGACGCCGACTGGTAGCGTCCGGCGTGCACACCAATATTATTGCCTCCATTCCAAGCACACCGAGCAACCTTTGACGTCCATTCGATAACTCATGCCTCCGTCAAATGTACTAAAAAGAACGTGAGTACAAGCACCTGTATTGTGGAAACAAGGTCGAAAAGGAACGTGTCAATGGGTGTCCCAAGGAAAACACACGGAAAGAAGCAAATGAATGCAAGTCACGTTGTAGGTGATGGTTGATAGATGGTGTCGCAAGACAGGCATGAATGTACTAGCCTAGTCTGTTGACCTCGGAACCTCGAGAAAGCAAATCAATATGGTTTGCCACCATTCCAAGCACACTGAGCACGCTTCGATCTACCTTGGATAAATCATATTTCCATCAAATGTAGCAATGAAATGTGAGTACAAACGCCTGTACATATTATGGGAACAAGACCGAAAACGAACGTGTCACTCCGAAGAAAATATATACAAAACAAAGCAAGTGAATGCGAGTAACATCGTAGGTGATGGTGAATAGATGATGTTGCAAAATACAGAATGAGCATACTAGTCGAGTCCATCGACCTCGAGAATCCCAACCAACCAAATACCGCACGGATAGCGGGCACATTATGGCACCCCCAGCGACGTCTTTCTTCTCTCCCTTTCAATTCATGGAAGCAAACAATGCTGAAGAGGGCCAAGGTGGGGGCCGCTCGGGATCATTCCTTAGCTTAGACTTCACAATTTCCTTGCCGAACGTCGTTGATACTGACAGATCCCATCTTTACATCATTGTCGAGGAGAAAGTCGAACGACCGGAATAGCCCGTCGAGTTTATCATCGTTGGGTCCAGAAGGGAACGCAGAGTCGGGAATCGGAGGCGAGGCAGACTTGCCCATCATGTCTTCCGCAAGCCGAGGAAGCGCGAGGCCGCCGAACAGGGGTCCGGCAGGATCCGTCATCTGATGAGATCTCGGCAAATGTGAATTTGCCCAGTCGATCAGGTTACTACCGGTAGTCTGCTGAAGAAAAATAAAGTCGTCAGAACACACTGCACGCTCACCAAAGATGGAAAGCGAACGCACCTCCAGTGGACCATCAAGTCATGCACGGACGCGCTAGCCCAACGGCCATCCTTTGCTGTCGCCCCGCCCTGCCCGTTTTCTCACATATCCTCAGGTTGGTTTGCAAAAAAGGATTCCAGCCTTCCTTGCTCGCTTTCCTGCCCATCGTCGATACGGTTAGCATTGTCTGAGGACGGCAGTCCCATGAGAATGCGTGCATCCTGTGTTCGAGAGTCGGTCGGGATTCTCCCGCCGTACAGCCTTTTCCATCGCGGCGCGGGCCATGGGAGAAGGCGGTCTTGGAACTGACTTCACTGCTTGTGCTACCGCGAACGGTAGGGTAGGAATGTTGGCAGAAGATACCGCAGGTTCTGTGAAAGTGCGTCAGCATCGCGGCAGTGCAGATATGGAGTGGCACACCCGAGCAGTCTCTGCCGATGGTGGCCCTCACGATGGCCTTCATCCACGCACGCAAGATGGCTAGTTCGTCCGAACTAAAGAAGCGCACTTTATCTGTCTTGTGGACGATCCGGAATCCGTAACGACCGGGGTGGGTGTTCTCGTCCGCAACGATCTCGTAGCCCACGATATTAGCGGATCCTTGATCTTCGTTTCCTGCACCAGAAACGTGACCAATCAATGGCGATAACGCCCCACTCCAAAAAATCGACTTACCGGCTTGCTGTTACTCCGCAGGACGTACAAATGCGGTCCCTTGAGGAGGAGCTTCCACGAACTGTAGTGGTCGCCCTTCGTGCGCATTCGTCCCTGGTGATCAGGGTGTCCAATCTGCTCGACAACGACCCTTCCAGGCTTGAGTACATTCGATCCGCACGTTCCCGCACGTTCCGTCCTCGGCCGTCCCCGTCTGCTTGCGGGACCGCTCGACCTCCTTGAGCTCCGTGGGTTTCACCTTGAGCGTCGCCCTCCCCTAGTGCTTCATCTTCTCAACCGACTTTCCTCTCTCCATCTCTCTCTTCTTGCTATCGTCCTCGCTGCTAGACCGCATACCGTTACTGAGACTGCTCCGTGTCAAACCGTCGGGCGCCAAAGGACGCCCAGATGATTTCCTACTCGAAAGACCTAACGTCCTTGTCTTCTCTGTCGGACTGCTGTCCTCCAACAGCGTCCTGTCCATCATCCAAGCACCGTCAACCACCGCCGTTCTCAACATCAGAATGAAGGAATCACTCACGACGTAACCCTAGGTGGCTTCCTGGATCGACCGATCGACGATGTAAACGTCCCACAAACAAACAATGCCTCTCTGTGCCCTTGCCAACGTCCACACAGCGGGTACCCCGAGCTTGCCTCCCCGCGACGTCGGTGTCGTCTTGAGATTCACGTCGCTTGCTACGGAGAGATGCTTGCCTGTCGGGGATGGAGGAGACTTGGCATCACTACTTCTCTCAATCTCTCCTTGTCTTTGCCTAATCCAGCAGACTCCACCGAGCGACCAAAGAGACGTCGCCGGTGCTGTTTGGTAGCAGCTGGCGCTGTCTCGCCCTGCATAGATCCAGTTCAGGGAGTTGCGGAACATCAAGAGAAAACTGACACGCTCACCTCGCTCGGAGCACCCCAGTCCTCGTCTCCAGCCCCTCCGGAGCAGCAAAACGCACTGTCACCCGGAGAAGATGCCAATTGTCCCTCCGGAAACGCTCTAATACTGAGCCGCACTACGCCGACTAACCCAGCCTTTTCGGCCCCAGCAGCCACGCTGACACTCCCGACAGAGCCGCCCCCATTCACACTCGCACCCGCACTCGTAATGGTTTCCGCTCTGTGGCTCTCGAGGCTCCCAGGGCCAGCGATCGCGGAACCAGGTGGTCCGTTCAGCGTCGATCTCGTGCTCGTGAACATGAGGCTGTTCAACGAGTGTGGTGTTGACGCACTCGTGAGTGGGCGGAAGGACTCAGAGGCAGAGCAGGTGACAAACTGTGTGTGCTGGCGGTCGGTTAGAATGGTCGAAGGAGGGCGAGGGCGTTCGCAATACGGATGCGCTTTCCGAAAGCCATGGTACCAATCTCTGCCTTGAGAAGGTTTTTGTCGAGCTCGAGGAGGACATGTCCCGTGATTTTCTTGTTCTACAAGACAGCAATTTGTTACGGAAAGTCGAATGGTTCAGGAACCACACTCACCAATAAACTTGCTATACACATCGGGACCGAATTCTTTCGACCTCGACCCAACGACTTTGTTGACAGTCCGTTCTGAAGGTGTACACATCTCTTGCGCATCGCTCTCGGGTGCCGACTGCCCAGGTGTCCCGTGGAACTTTTTCCCCCAGATCACACGCTATTCTGCCGGGATGCTTGCCGAGAGTGTTGGCGGGCCCCAGAGGTCGTGAGAGCGGGAGACGACACAGCAGCGGGAATATCATGAGTAATGCGTGGGCCCGTACCGCTGGCTCGGGCGAAATGGTCACAGAAGTCATATGGACACCCATGGGTATGATGAGGACGGGTAGAACGATCGTGATGGCATCGGGTGTCGTGGGAGATGAAAGGGGCCTTGGCGAACGTGCATCGTTGAGGATTGGAGAACGCACTGGCCTCGGCGGAAGAGTGGAGAAGGTAAATGCAGTTCGATTCGCCTGGGTGATGCGTTCCTCCGGTCTCTTCTTCTAGAGAAACATCATCCTTGGGAAGGACGCCAGGAACGGTCGGGTTCGAGTTCTCCCGTCTGTGACTTCTTGCAACCGAGTTTCGACGTGCTTCCTATGCTCACATGGAATGGCAAACGCTTTTAGATGTGAGATCGCTAACGCTCAGGAATGATGATAGGGTGAAAGCGAACACCATGGGTACGAAAACTTCGAGGGTTACGCGGTTACCCGCCAACCTCTGGCACGTACCTAAGATTTTTTATACATTTTACACTTTTTGCTTCGCACATGACCTGAACAATCCGATAGTAGATTAGACAGCAGTTACAGACAGCAAGTACAGCAGGGTAGTAAAGTAAGAGAGCGAAGAAGAGTACAGGACTAGGCACCGAGATGTACATATAAAACACGCTGATCAAGTGGTACATCCACCAATTCCTTCATCGTCTTGTGCAGCGCGAATGCTGCACGGGTGTGATCCAGACGACCAAACTCGTCCTTCATGTTATCGTAAAACATGGACGTAATCTTGTTCGTCTGACCATCATCCACCGTCCGCATCGTCCCAATCACAGAACCACAGAACGGAACCCGACAAATTGCATCGCCGACGCGAGATGAATCACTTCGTCCAGACTTTCCTCGTCTCCCCCGGTCGTATGACATGCAGAAAGGTACGCAAACTGGGGGTTCTCCAGCTCACACCGAATGATGTGCTCGATCGTGAAGTGTCCGTCGTGGAGAGCGAACGCGGACTCGAACGGCTGTTCCCGTAGGGAATACCATGACATGCGAAGTGCACCCATTCGTGTTTGCCAAGTTCTTCGGTGACCCGGGCGATGCAGGATTCTTGATCCTCGATGCGCGTGAAGGTGGCCCGACCACCAACGCGTTGACCAATGTTAGCCAGCTCAGCCCCGACGGAAACAAGTTCACTCTCGCCAATGGCTTTCGCTTGACCTATAGCAACGAAGCGTTTTGCCTCTGTTGCAGAATGCGAGGGATCATGTCGTCTGGCACGAGTGAGGGCAGTGAGGGTAGGGGTGTAAGACGAGATGTAGAGATCAGCCAGTTTCTGTTGGCCCTTCCTGAACGGACCGGCGGCATGGAGGGGAAGAAGAGAGAACTCGGCGGTGGGGCACCACCAGATGCATGATTGGGATGGACATATCGTCTGGAGGAAGTCAACAATCGGGGAAACAACCTCGTCCCATAGCTTCCGCAAGATGATACCGAGATCTCTTGTCACGTCCCTTGACTTTGCGCGCACAGTCAAGGTATGGAGCTTCGATGACATTTCTCGAACACGTTCCTTTGTGATTGACAGTGGAATGTGAACAGGATCCTGGTCAATTAAAACAACGAGAGCATCACACCCATGCTTGCTCGCATTCACAATGATAACAGGGCCCTCGCAAGCCGCTTGTTGGAGATCAGAGAAGAGCAAGGGCAGAAGGAAACGTGAGAGCCCGGGTAACTCGCGGATACTGGCCACAACTCTTTGCAACTCAATGTTGGGACGGCACACCTGATCATGCTGACCTGCACCAGATGAACCGAGGGCATTCCGAATGAGCGATGTCAGCTGCACGAACTCGTCGGCCAACATCGTTCCTGCTGGGCCAGATGCAATCACGTCGTCAAGCGGGGAACGCAGGCGAGTGAGCTGGCTCCAAAACACGCCCCGACCTTGCTCTAGAAGCTCGACAGCATTGAAAGGAGAATGTTGGCGAAGACAAGCTGAGAATGCATCCACTGCCAGTGACGATGTGCGGCCCTTGAGGACAGTGTGATGTTGAGGTAGAGATGGTAGAGTGGCCAGATGATGAATAAGGAAGCGAAGAAATGTCTTGTATGCTAGAAGGGTAGTGGGATGCTGGAAATATTCGGCTACATGAATCCATGTCCTAGCAGCAGACAGATTATTGGAAGCCACCATTGGGGGTGCATGTGCCAGTTGAGCATAGAGACTGAATAGCTCTTCCTTTTCCGATAATTGACTCGATCGTGTGAACCGAGTATGGAGGTAGCCTGCGAGATTGTTCAATGACTGTGATCAATCTGGGTGCCCCAGTGTATCTCGGGCGAGGACAATGGCCTCATTGAGGTCCTCCATTGCACCGAGCTGCTCGAACCGAGTGGAGAGATAAGTTGCGAGGCTGTTCAAGGACATTGACCGATCTGGGTGCCCCGGTGGGCGAAGCACCAGTAAATCTCGAGCGAGAACAATGGCCTTATTGAGGTCCTCCATTGCACCGAGCTGCTCGAACCGACTGGAGAGACGAACTGCAAGGTCCTTCAAGGAGACCGACCGATTTGGGTGCCCCAGTGGACGAAGCACCAGTGCATCTCGCCCGAGGACAATGGCCTCGTTGAGGTCTTCCATTACACCGAGCTGGTTGAACCGAGCGGAAAGAAAACCTGCGAGGTTGTTCAAGGACGCTGACCGATCTGGGTGCTTCGGTGGGCGAAGCACCAGTGCATCTCGAGCAAGGACAATGGCCTCATTGAGGTCTTCCATTGCACCGAGCTGGTCGAACCGAGTGCCGAGATAACCTGCGAGATTGTTCAAGGTCATTGACCGATGTCGGTGCCCCGGTGGGCGAAGCACCAGTGCATCTCGGCCGAGGACAATGGCCTCCTTGAGGTCCTCCATTGCGCCGAGCTGGTCGAACCGATTGGAGAGACGAACTGCGAGGTTGTTCAAGGAGACCGACCGATCTGGGTGCCCCCGTGGGCAAAGTGCCAGTGCATCTCGGCTGAGGACAATGGGCTCGTTGAGATCCTCCATTGCCCCAAGTTGGTTGTACCGAGTGGAGAGATGAATTGCGAGGTTGTTCAAGGATGTTGACCGATCTGTATGCCCCGGTGGGCGAAGCGCCAGTGCTTCTCGGCCGAGGACAATGGCCTCCTCGAGGTCCATCATCGCCCCGAGCTGCTCGTAACGATCACCTAGATGAATGGAAAGCCGAATCAAGGAGCCCGATCGCTTGGGGTGGCCGGGTGGGCAAAGTTCCAGTGCTGAGCGACTGAGGGCAATTGCCTCATCGATGTAATTGCTCCCCCCTCCTTGCTCAAACTTGGAAACAAGGGATTTCGCTCGTGAATGCAACTGCCTCACTGGTATACACATCATTTCATTATTCTCCGCACCGATAGGAAGACATGCGTACCTCTTAAACTCGTTAGACCCGACTGAATGCATCTGAACATGGTGATTTGGGAAAAGAATGAGATATTGTGCGAGCGGGCCAGGACCAAAAAGGCAATAATCCACAGGCTCCAGTTCCAAATATACCCCCAATGGACTCTTTCTTGGGTGAATGGGCGAGCATGAAATCCACCTGTCGAAGGCGCGCCACTACCCTCCCAATAAGCTGCTCTTTCGCTCTGCTCGAAACTGCCTCTTTTTCGCTCATTGTATTCAGTTGTATCGCGCCTATCACCACGGGATGTGGGAGAAGTGGGATGGAATGTCCCCACGAGATTCTCTGCGTTCATCCCACGCATAAGATACGTCACGATTGTCGGGCTCAGCAGCACAATCCCCGATATCTGCGTCGCCTGTATGATCCTCGCCGCCACCCTGCCTGAGGGCGTCAACTGCCAAAACACCTGCATCACCGCCGTGAGTGTACTCATCATGTTCTGTAAAAACACTTCGAGTACCTTTCCCACTTAGTGTTCATCCCAAGCGATGTGCCACGTAGACCATGTGCACAAAAAAGAGAGTGGGGCGCTGGAGAAGCGGATGATGTGTTCTTTTATGGAGTAGCGCGGAGCATTCAAGAATGATGCACACCACTACATCACAGTGGCATTTGCATCTGGAATGCCTCGTGTTGCAGCCGTGGGATACCAAATCCGCCACAACGGATGCAGGGTCTCGGTGCGGCGAGAACACCTTCGAAAATGTCATTTTCTTTTGCGTGGTCATAGTAAGTGAAAGCGAGTGTGCGGACGCGTAACTTGGTGCGGCGACAAGTTGACCCCCAGCCTTACCGTTATGGCGTGAGAGATACATCCCTTGATCTCTTCTTAGTACGAATCAGCACCCTTGTCCAACCATTCGCTCGGTTAGATACCGAAGGACGCCGTATGGGAGCTCTTGAGTCGCATTGCTCGTCGACGTTCAAGGAACAATTCGGCGAGCGATCCGCACTGGGAGATGGCCTTTCCGAGTCCTACCATAAAGTCGTCGGACGAGTGCTGAAGGAGCCCGGCTGCGTCTTGGATACGCTCCCTCAGCTCATCGATACATTGATGGTTATTATATCCTCCAGGCGATATAAGTCCGTGCGGTGGATGGCGACGATCTCTGTTGGGTGTCCTTTCTGGCATCAGACGAACTTAAGGGCAAGACAGTGTCACAGAGCATGGTCAGAACACATGGTGTTGATGTCGACGTCGTTGTTCATCGTAACCATAATTCAGCTCTGCTTAATGATGGCTGTTCCTCGAACTTGTACCTGGGTAGGCGTAGTTCATCAAGACAGATGCGTATTCACGTTTCGACAGTCAAAAAATCGAAACATGGGTATATTCTTGAAAACAGCGTCTCCCCCGGCGGGCTCTGAGCGAACAACGGGCCTAGTTGGCTGATATCCGGGGGTACCGGTAAGTAATCGTACTCAAGCACTTGAGCATGATTGAATTCGAAAGGCTGAGCATCACCTTCGACGGGCCTCACTACTGACTCTCCCCCTGTAACTTCGAGATGGACACACCCAAGTATGGATCGACGCCTCCACGATCAGCGGAAACGAATCCCAAGAGCTCACACAATCCCTCGTCGACCTCATCAGCGCCGAAGCCAGACTCAACAAAGCCAGAGGCACGCGCGGGTTCGAACCAGACATCGCCTCCCGGATCGCATGGACAGAAATGTCCATCGTGCCCAAGACAGAGGAGCCAGAGAGTGTGGTGGGCGAAATCATCGTCAAAGAAGGTAGGTGCCTATTTCGGGACCGTCGTCTCGTTTAAGCTCATCCACTCAATCCCAAGGTTGCCCTTTGCCCGCTCTTTAGATATGCTGAACGGACGCGGAACGATCCATGGCGCTTGCTCTGCGCTCCTCATTGACAAGTGTGTTTCCGATGGTTTTTCCGACTTTCCTCGAACCGTCTTTTTTTTTTTTCGCGTTCCCCAGCTAGGCTGTTCGTCTATGCCCACCGCCCTTATCATCGTGGTAACGACAGGGAAATGGGACTTGGGCGTGACGTCTCGCAGTCCCCCGACATTCTGTACCATGCACCCGCCGTGACGTTCGCATTTTCACCCGCAGCCCGCTTTAGTGGTTGAGTGCACTGATACGCTCGACAGGCTACATATCATGAGTACCACAATATCACTGGTAGCGTCCGGCATGTACACCAATATCATTGCCTCCATTCCAAGCACACCGTGCAAGCTTTGATGTCCATTCGATAACTCATATCTCCGTCAAATGTACTAAAAAG
>JBBPNY010000373.1:0-20684 GCA_038091165.1 Rubroboletus pulcherrimus
ACACCGTCGGGCAAGTCGCGAGCTCATTGAAGACGATGTTCTCAGTGATTCAAGCCATGCAAGACCAAAAGGCTAAGGAATGCCGTGCCGACAGGGACCTTAGGTGGTGGACGCGCCAAGAAAAACATACTGACAACCAGATGCACTGATTGCACGAGCGCGAAATGCAGGTGAAGCAGATGGAGCATGAACAACTCATGGCCCAAACCGAGCTTCGCAAGATGGAGCTCCAGGTTGAGCTCCAGTGCTTGAAGGTTCAAGAGCAGGCCTGCAGTGCGGAATGCAGAGTGGTGAGGGTGACGAGATGGATATTTGACTTTGTTGTTTACATTCTGCATTCCAGTTGCGTTTCAAAACATGCTTGTTATATTTGTTCGTCCTGTATAGCTTCCCCCCCCCTCCTTCAATGTACATGTTGTGTTACAAACCAACAGTTCGGCCCTCTCCTATCCACCTTTACTCACTACGTTAGAACGTAGGCCTTCACTTCTCGTCCTGTGGACAAATAGTACCGTTACTTCGGACCACCATCCCCTTTCTGTGTTGATCTCCAAGATCTACACAGCCCTCCTTCCCCTGTTTCACCTTAGCAGTTTTACTGCTCCCTTTTGATGTACCATTAGACTGGTTCCCCTCTTTCTTTCGGAACCACGCTGCCTCTTTGATCCCATCGCCTCATGGCATGCTTGCCAGCTTCCATGAGGCACTTCTCCATTTAGAATAACCCATTATCGCACATAGCTTGGTCTGTGTGTGATCCTGTAAACTTATATAAACCCTTGCACTGTAGAACTTGCTCCCCAGCTAGTTCTATGCAATATACCGCGTATCTTCTGGCCAGTCAGGAATCCCTCCTAAGTCTTCTGGCTACTTCAGAGTGCCAGCTACTAGTATCTTTGTACGCTTCACCTTGGTCCAGAACCTACGGTGCGGTAGCGTCGTAACAAAAGAACTAGCTTATCACATCACGACCGCTATCTAGCTCTCGCTCTCAAATGTCGGTACCAACGGAAACAATTCCAAGGATCCTGTCCTCTCGGCCGAGGGCAGGCAGTTCAACCTCTATCAAGAGTTGGAAGGGCCGCTGCTCCTATCCAGCAGTACGAGAAAGCTCGACAAGAAAATACCCTCGATCATTCACTACCATCATTCAGCCGTCAGGTTCTTTGAAGTGGAAACTCCTTAGCCAACTGGGCCCAGGACCTTCAAAGAAAACTAGAACAGGATACGGTCCTGTCGGCCCGGTAGATATCGGAAAGGACACACTCCCCAAAACTTTCACGGGGAAGATCGAGGATGCCAACTGGTGGCTAGGGGCAATGAAGGCCTACAACCAGCTCAGAAAAGGAAAGATGGCCGAAGGAGAGGCCGTCACCATCGCTCTCTCTCTTATGGGAGAAGGACACGGACGGGTATTTGCCGAAGGTTACTGTTACAGTCCGGTCCCCGGCTAATTCATTTTCCTCCTCGACCGCGTCTCTATGCTCGTGCTGCTCTCACAGCCCCTCGGAACCCCCCTCACTTCCCACGCTTCCCTTCGACCCCACCCTGGATTATACCTGGGGCGACACTCTGGACTGGGACAGTTTCCCTTCCCTCCTGGAGTCTATATCCTCGGAGTCAATCCTTATTGACACCGAGATCTCGGACCCTGTTATCTCGGGACCTGTTCGGTCCCTATTTGCCTTTCCCCATATTGCCGCCGATCATTGATCGGATCCCTTTCATCTCGCTATCTATATTTATATTAATGCCGATCATTCACAGCCGTTCATGATCGGCACCTTTTCATCTCTCGCTATAGATTCCGTGATCGGAGCCTTTCGGTAGTTATACTCGGACTTATTCCTCCTCGAGATATCTCTCTCACTATATCTCTAGTATTCCAGTTATACTTCCCAGTTACGTAAGCCGGCTACCCAGTACTATATAAGGCCTGCTTCTTTTCATGTAACTCTAACCTTGATCTACGCCAACCTGCGTAATATCTAGTTCCCATCAAACCCTGGCGTTCTCGCGTTTGATCGGTCGCCTCTTGCTTCTGCTTCTATTGCTTCTCGCGCGTCGATCAACAGATCAACGCCCTCGTCGTCACTCTCACCTTTGATAGGGAGAGCCCCTGTCCGTTGGACATACAGTATCAAGCCCGGTTGCTGTCCTTCACCTGTCCAGGTTCCACGCCGGAACTCTGCTCGCTGCATACGGTGCCAGTCCAGTTTCTGCAGCTCGTCCGTAGCATACAGTATCAAGCCCAGTTGCTGCTACATCGCTCTTGATGGAGCTAGGTGTTATGCACTCGCGTAACACTCTCCTCATCAACACTCCATCACCTACTATACTTAGGCTATGAACACCACTCAGGCGATCTGATCATATCAGCATCATCAACGCGAGGCATTGATTGCCAACCCCTCCCCCCCCTCTTCACCCTGCCCCTTGCATGACTGGACAACACCATTTCAGTGTCATCAATGTTGGACACAAAATCACCACATATGGAGACAATACATAGATTCTACTCGTACACAGTAGTACATTCAAGTTTCCCTCAGTCACAATCTACTAGTATACTAATTTATTGGTAGTATTTGTATCATTCCCACTAATACTACCAGTTCGTGGTGCTTTTTTCATTTGTGATGCTTTTCTTGCTTTGGTCACTTGCTTATTGGTCGGGAGCCTTCACTTTTGCCACTTCTGCTGCTTGTGTGCTCTGAGTACTTTTTCCGGGAGTGGTGAGGTAAGAAAAGCTGTAAAAGCTTAAAAAAGCAACATGTGAATTTACTGATGGGCCAGTGGCAGGGTAAATTTGTTTGCACATGTTTATCGGCTCTGATGACTGTACATATTCGTAGTTGTCTCAGGTGTTAGGTGGAATTTCGCAATGCATGCTTGGGTAAGTTACCATATTCAGCTAAAACGGGGGGTCGCAGTGCGGTGGTGTGACCTGCCAGTCTGTACAACTGCAACGACTTTGAGATAAAGCCTAAAGGGTTGCAGGCTTAGTATCGAGCCTTCTTCTACTTCTACTTCACCTCTTCATGAAACTCATATCTACTTTCCATCCGCCATCATCTGTTATCTATTCTCTAAAATGCACGCTAGCAGACGAAAATGGATCGGAGTTTCTTGTTGTGGCCAAACTAAACAGAGTAGACATCTACTCTCTGCAGCCAGAAGGAATCCGCCATGAACAAGGAATGGAGGTGTGGGGAAGGATACGAATAATAAAATCGGTTCCTATTGTGGTATTTCATATCAATTGTGGTATCTGCTTTGTGAATGATGGCTTGCTTAATTAACAGCACACCACTAGAATGAGCTTGTTGGTCCTCACTGATCACCCAGACCCAGAGCTTGTGTTCTTGCTATTCACGGCTCAAAAATCCGGTGAGAGAACCCTCGGTGTCACCAGGCATCTCGCTCTACTCGAGAGAAGTGCACGACCAGCGGAATTCTGCCATGATGTGCTCGTGGACCCGTCGGGTGCCGTAGCCGTTGTAAGCATTTACACGGGAAAACTCAAGATCATCACTCTGACGGAGGAAGGCGGTTATGACAGAGACTTTGACGCATCGTTAGCATGCTTTTCGTTTTCCAAGTGTAAAACCTGGCTAACAATATGTATGACAGGGTTCTGGAGCTGAATCTTCTCAGTCTTGCCTTCATCTCTACGTCGGCTGAATCGTACACGCTTGCAATGCTACACTTCGACTTCCAGCAACGTCTCCAGCTTCTCGCGCGTGATATTCAAGTTGATGATCTTCAACTTTCCCCAACACCATCGCAGCTACTTCCTCCTCTGTCCCTTCCTGGAAAATGGTTTTCCATCGAAGAACAGACGCCGCGCTTGATATTTGTTCCTTCCACTGAAAGTAGCGACAACGAATGCGAAGGTGGAATATTGGTCGTTGGTGGGCGGAAGATTCTACTGTATGATTTAGCTTCTAGCGATGTCCTGGAACAAAATATCCGCAAGAGCCGCCGCATGGAAAAAAAGAAGAAGAGCAGAAATCCAGACGAGGCTGCAAATGCGAAGCAGAAGGAAAAAGAGAGGGAATGGAGGAAGAAGAAAGCACGTGCGGTGATTACATGGCCATGGTCTGATGTCACTGCGTGAGTCTTATTCTAACGTGGCCGAATCAAGAATCACATATTTTGAATGTGATAGCTTCTGCCCGCTGACGCAAGAAAATGATGCGTTCTTGCTAGGCGACAAATACGGAAGACATGCAACTTTATATGTTGACAGAACTAGTGGCGCAGTTTTGACACTCGTTGCGTTGGGAGAAGTATGCGGCCCTTGTTGGCTTATTCGCTCGACTAATCTATGAGCTACTCAGGTATCCTCTCCAATGACCTTGACATACCTGGCTAATCAAGTGGTATATCTCGGATCCCATTTTGGCGACTCACAGCTGTTGCAGATTAGCCCATCCCCCGTTCCCGGCTCAGATTGTCCGACGTTACCCATTCCTGCATCTATTCGCGCCATCAAGCCTAAAGATCTTGGCACGGTGGCCAAGAACAGGGCTGGTGACGATGCTGAGGGGATCATCGTCAATGGCATTGGTAGCTACCTCGTCGAACTGGAGAGTTTTAACAATCTTGCACCGATTGTCGATGGGATCCTTGTCGACACAGATAATAGTGGTCAGGTGTGTATCGTTTTTGGGGTTTAGGGCATTCTTGATACTTTCCGCAGAATGAAGTTGTTACATGTTCTGGGGGACGGAATACAGGTTCACTGAAGGTTGTCAAGAGCGGCGCTGACTTTCGGGAGGCGGCTGTCGTGCACGGTATATCTAGTGTCGACCGCATTTGGTCGCTGCGCGAAAAATACAGGGATCAGTAAGTATACGTCGACGCTAAAAGGCATCAATGCTTAACCTTGCGCTAGGACAACTACTCATATCGTAGTGTCGACTCTCCAAGAAACGCACGTGCTTCGTTTCGAGGATGACCAAGGGGCTGTGGTTTCCAGCGTTGGAGGTTCTGATAAGGGTTTTCTGTCATCCCGGACATTGGCAGTTTCCAATATCCAACGGCGAATTCCGGGGGATGGATCAACCCCGTCTGCCTACGTCGATTCTTCTCTAGTCGTACAGGTCGTCCCCGAGGGACTACTCCTTCTGAACTACGATTCAGGCTTGCGAGAGTACAGTCGGATAGGCGATCTCTGGACGCTGGATAAATTTTCCGATGGCAATGCTGCGAGCTGGAATAGGGAAATCGTGGCTGCCGACATCAATGCGAGTCAAGTTGTCATCGCCCTTAATCACGGCAGATTGGTGCAACTCAGCCTCGACGGTGATCGCTTCGTGAGGCAACGGATGCGAGAGTTTGTGGAGCCCCCGCCGTTTAACTGCACAGCGGAGATCTCAGCTGTGACGTGCCTACCCCTCGACAGTACGAAGTCATACGCCGTGAATGTCGCCGTTGGACTTTGGATGTCAAAGACCGTTAAGATTCTGTCGCTCTTAGAGCGCGGTACAATGAAGGATGTCTGTGAAACCAGCCAGCTTCCGGCTGCTCCGCGTTCTCTACTCCTGCACAACTTTACAAGCGAACCTGGAGGAAAGTCCCCACAATCACATCCCCACCTTCTTGTCGGTCTCGTCGATGGCTCTCTTGCGGCATTTCCATTCCAGAACGGGACATTAGGAGACCAGAAGTTCATTTCCATTGGCAACCTTCCTGTGACGATGCACACTTGCCGCATCAAGGATCGCTCGACAGTATTTGCTTGCGGAAGTCGGACATCGATATTATTCTGGGAAAGAGAACGTCTGCAGCATTCACCCTTGATGCTCAAGGTACATATTACGGCTTCCTCGTGATGATATCTCGGCTCAGAGTGCTATGCACATACAGGACATCAGCGCAGCTGCTGGATTAAATGCAGTAGCGCATCCCGCGTCAGTGATCCTGGCTAGCCCGGATGCCCTCGTCATTGGGGCAGTGGCGAACTTCGACAAACTTCATATCCGATCGGTATGCTGCAATGTCATGATCTTCGTCCTTCTCCTGAGCCTATCGGATAGATCCCTTTAGGTTATAATTCTCCGCGTCGCATCGTTCACAGCCCCAGCTGGGAGATATTCGCCGTTGCCTGCACGCGGCCGGAGCCTGCTCAGATTGGGCAGGCAGAGGTTTTTACTTCCACGGTACAAATATTCAATCATACCACTTTCGAAAGTTAGTGGCAGTTCAGACCGTGTGGGAAGAAGCTGACTTCTCCTCACGCAGAACTCACTGAATTTGAAGTTGAGGAAGGTGAAGAAGTAACATCCCTCCATGCTTTCACGGCCACTTTATCGGGTGCGCCGACGTCTTTTCTATGCGTGGGTGTTACATCGTACGATGACGGAGAACGGGAGCCATCTCGAGGGAGGCTTGTGCTCTTACAAGTAAATGGTTCGCGGGCGTTTTTGGTCGTGATGGCGTCCGTAAGTGTCAGGGGTTGCGTATACGCGATCACCTCGATGCAAAACATGGTTCTCGCTGCTGTCAATAGCTCTGTGGGTATATTCGTGAGGTTTCTGTAGCCATCAGTTGACCACCCCCTAGGTCGTTGTCTATAAGGTTGAAGGGACAGAGAAGCGGGTCTCAATGACGCAAGCTACAGAGTTCAATCACAATTATCTCATCACCACCCTCGTATCTCGGGATAACTACCTGTTGGTCGGAGATGCACTCACCTCGGTCTCTCTGCTGAAACTCAAGGGTTCCCAAATCGAACCCATTGCCAAGGACTATGGTTCCTTGTGGCCAACTTGCGCAGAGCTGTTAGATGACAACACCATCATTGGAGGAAATGTGAGGAACTGATCTCTGACTGCCTACATTTTCAAGCTCATGTCCGCCCTTCAGAGCGACTACAATTTGTTCACATTCCGACTCCAAGTGAACGAACTACATAGAGTGCTCGAGCGCGAAGGTCATTACTATCTAGGTGACATCGTGAACAAGTTTTTGCCTGGTGAGCGACTCCCACAGTATCTGTGAGTTCAACGAGCGCTAACACCGTCACTAAGGCGCGCTTACCTCCCATGACGTGTCGGTTGACATCCCAATGGTCCCTAAACAACTGTTCTTGACACCAGCTGGGCAAATCGGTGTTATAATTGACATAACCGACGACGCACTATCGCTTCACATGACGGCTTTACAGAGGAATCTATCGACCTTTTACGAACTCGAGACTGGCATCAGTCATTCAAAGTAAGGCTTCTTTCTTGAGAGCTTCACGCTACTGAGATCCCTCAGGTACCATGCACCAAAGAATAATTCTGGTCAAAGCGATCTAGAGGCAACCTCTGTTGGCTTCCTTGATGGGGACTTCTTAGAGTTATTCCTCCAATACATGAATGACGAGCAGTCTCTTGGAGAGATCATGAAGGGTCAGTCCGAACCTGAGCGGTTGACGTTCGCGCCAGATCGGTTACAAAAGGCATTGGAAGGATTGCAGAGCTTGCATTGAAATCGCTGTTCACAAATAAATGTATCTCAAGAAATGAATGTAACTGTAACCCTGTATGAACGACCCGCTAGTTGAAGAATAACTCCAGACAGGAAAATCAGGACCAGAGGCTGGTTAAAAATTGGGTAGATGTGGAAGGGAATGATACCGACTCCATGCCTAACCCCTCACCTTCTTGGTGATCAGATACCCGAGGGGCGAAGTAAAATCCTGAGGCAAGAACCAGATAACTGAAAGTGCATCCAAGTTAGCCAATCACTGTCTTCCAAGCGTAGACGAGGGGAATACCTGAGAATCAGGATGCTTCCTCGATGGTAGTTGCTCTTCGCTTCGATATATGTGTAGGTCATCAGGAATACGGCAAGGATGATGACCACAGCGTCCCAACGCGGTAAGATGAGACTAGCATGGGAATTGTGGTGATCCATACTTCAACAGGGCAAAGAGAAACTCACGAGAACGAGTAAGCAATTTCCCCCATGTGATCGGGAGCATACCAGGCAGAAAAGGCCACCATGGCAGGGACTTGGAGGAGACATACTTGGAGTGCGTACGCGGAGCCAATTTCCATGCTGTGGTTGGCGAGTCATCAGCATACAATGGCGTGACATTGATGAACGCAAACCTCAATGCAATGTTTCCGTTTAAAGCGAACGAAATGGCATTCATGAATTCCGTGGTATTCGGAACTAGAGCGAAAAGGGTGATACCAAGGAACTTTTCATCGATGCCTGAGCCCTCTAACACAAAGTCCACAACATCGACCAGAAGCTCTGAAAGTTGTGATTGTTAATTGTAAATCTATTGTAAAAACATGACCATTGACGCGAGACATACCTGCGATGACCGCATAGAGTGCGGTGCATGCCAACAACACAGCAGCGCTAGTCGTCCTGCTCCATTCGGGAGCCTCATGCCCAGTATGACCACCAACACCAGCGTCTGTATCGCCTGGTACGGATGCCCTAAGTCGTGCTGGAGAAACAGACTGACCCTGTTGATGCCTTAGCGCACTAACAGTTGCAACCGCAACAGCACGCGTGAAGTCGTCCTTGGTCATGCTCTCGGGTAGCTGAGTGTTTTTGATCGCCAGGTCCACACTTTCCATGAGTGGCGTCAAGTGCTGCTGCGTTGGAGGCGAAGGCGCTGCATACGATACACGCTTGATTGAAGGCGAGACGGGGGGACGGGACATTCCGGCTTGCTGCTGAACAGGGGTGGACTCGACAGGCTTGGGAGCCAAAGTTTGGCAACTGGAGGATATATCATGCTCGACACCCACGGGATCCCCGCGTTTATGTGTTTCTCGGCCACCGGAAGGGTTGGGAGTGCGTTGATATCCAGAGACACGGTGTGTAGTCGGAATTTCGAGGGAGTGTAGGAGTGGTTGTGGGTTCTGCCAGATCTGGGTAGCATGGGTACGTAGAGAGAACCACAATCCAATGAGATACGACTGGGAAACTTTACTGAGTAACTTGAAGGGGGAACGAAATTATTGTGGTGCTTACAAACAGAAGAATCACTGCACAGAAGTACATCAAACTCTTGACGGTTGATTGGTAGAACGGATCCTTGACAGGATCTGGGTGTTGATAGTAGCAGTGATCACACTTCCAGTTTGGAACACTTTGGCGTGGGCCATCGGGACAACCACTGCAGACCAACTGGAACTAAGGGCCACAGAACGCAAGGTCAGAATTGAGATATGGGGGATTTGATCGCACTCACGTTCCCGTAGATTTGGTAGAACAATGTTGGTGTAAGAGTACCGATGAAAGCCATGATTAACATCATGCTCGTGACTCCCGCGCTCTTAGCATTAAACTTTTGCTCCTTTTTCCTCAGGGCCCCCGCGCACATACTCGTGCCTGGCATCAAGAGAACTCCTGCGAGTAGACTCCCCACGATCGATCCTTCAACAAGATGTCCCTTTCCCCGAGTAAGGGCGATAGAGTACAGGATGACTTCAATAAAGGAACCAAAGGTGGCATTGATGACAGCACCCATACCGATCGAGGACTGGGCTGAGATGGAGGCGACAGCCATACCAATGAAGTAGGAGAGTGGTATCACGCTCGCAAGACTCAAGATAAAGATGAATGCTCGAGAAGTGAGGAAGGCGAGTATCGCTGGAACATCCTCGGTGCGCTCGGCCAGAGGAAGCAACACGAAGCCGTCGAATATGACGAAAAATACGAGGGGAAGGAGGTTGACGAAAATTATGTTAACTCCACTAACGGTGTACTTGTAATATTCCCATCCTATCGCACGGTAAACGCAAAGCAGCACCGTGGACTTTCGTGATCCTCGAGTCGAAGGCGCGGTTTGACCCTGGGACAGTCGGGGATGTTTGACAGAATACTCGACCGGAGCTGCAGTTGTGGAGCTGGAAGCACCGGTTGGCAAGGTGGTTGACACGTCGGAATGAGTGGATGCAACGATAACCACAGGGGGCGCAGCGCAAAATCGAAGTCTCGTCGGGTTGGCAACTATGTACTTTATTAACGCCCAATTTAGCTTCGCCATAGGGATGGTGATGATAAGCGCCCAGCATGCGACGCAGGTCAAGAGCATAAGAGGTGCGATCACGGCGCCAAAGAAAAACCAGAAAGCAGTGCGGCCTAACCAATCTCCGGACACCCTTTGGTATGTATTGGTTGATGTGGTGGGTGACGGCGTAGCCCCGTAGGACTTGGAGGGCAAGAGGAAATGACAAGTATGAGCTGCCGAGAGCAAGGACGTGCCTTCGTTGGGAGGGTGCGCTTGCACGTACGGTTGGGCGTGGTGAGAGGTGAGAGGGCCGACGGTAGAGGTCTTGGATAGTGAAGCTTCGTTATTGTCGTCGCTTTCCTCGAGTTGATTTTCCTCGTCACCACCGTCTTCGCTATCACCTTCGACATACTTCCCAAAAGGCCATGCAGCATACCAACCCAGGCCAAAGACCAGCGTAGAGTATCTGCGACCACCCAAGGGCACGAAGTACAGGATGGCCGAGATAGCAAAGCACGCAACAGCCAACCACCACCCAAAGCAGACGGCCCAGAAAATGTTTCCGGGCAGCAGATGGCGTTCTGCCTGTGCTGAAGGAATTGAGTGCAGTGCAGCGTCTGCATTGCGCGTGATGGATCTAGACTTCTTGTACAAAGCGGGTTTCCAGATACGCAGACCGAAAGGATGCTCGACGTTTATGAGAGATTGACGGTCTTTGAGTGTGATAAGGTCGTCGTCCTCCCGTGTTCGTTCAATGCCCTCGCTCTCCGGGCTGTCGTCGGAGTCGGGAGGGTCGTCAGCAACACCCTTGCCCCGCGTATGACGATCAGGTCGCCCGTCGTCAGTTTCTGAGTCCTCTTGATCTTCACTGAGCATGTTGGCTTCCCGAAAGCTTCTGGTGTTGCCTCGTGTACTACCCAGGCTGGCGCTTCTAGCCCTGTCCCTGGAGGAACTGACGGACATGTGCCTGTGGACGGGTTGGCGGGAAGTTAAGGAAATTGAACGATTCGAAGATGGGTGATAGGAAGTTCCTTGATGATGGTGCTGCGGTATTTCTACAGCTGACCGGTGAAAGCTGTGACTGCGACTAGGAGAAAGATGGGTTGGCTGAACTTGCGTGGTTGGAGTGGGGGAAGAACCCGGCGTGGGTGCACAGTCATCACCGTCGTCTTGCCTATCTCCAGAAGGCTCATAAATGTTCATGGTACTTCTCCCACTGGCCAAGCGAACGACGGGCTTGGACCTCTAGCGTCGTGTGGTGTTGAACCGGGAATGATTTGAACAGCTTGCGGTGAAAGCACGGCAATTCATCGTCCTGTACGTGTCGCTTAATTGGCAAGACATCTCGGGGATGCCGTTCGCAATGCAATAGTAACATAGTTGAATGAAGCATTATGGAACTTAAGATGAGCAACAGGAGCGGCGGATAGGCGTAGTGTTTAAAAATAACGTGGGGTCCCTCACTTCCGCAATAATTTATCTCGCAGCTCGGCACCCTTCAACTGAGCTCTCAGGTATTCCAGACGGTCCTCATACCTAGCAGTCACTTCTTGGCGTCGACGCCGGATATCGAATAGCTCAGCTTCAAGAACATTCATCTCTGGATCTTCATCCATCGTCGACATCGAGCCTTGTAACCTCGCCAGGTTGACGCTCGATACACTTCCTAGCTCTCCCAAACGTGCATGCGCGAGTGCTGGGGAAGCCGAAGGGGGTACAATGCGAGCACGAGACGACAGCGAGGACATGGATCTCTTTCGGTTCGCTGCAATGGAGGCTGCTAGTGGACCGGGTGTCCGAAGCGATGGATTAGGACGATGGGAACGTGGTTGGGAGACGTTGGTCCCATATGAGGTAGTAGACCGAAGAGAGACACCGTCAGCGTCAGAACCGTGGTATGGAGTTCCCCGACCCGATGCGCTACCACCGGCCGTAAGGAAGGAATCGTTGTATTCTCCGCCATTCCTACGATTCATGGCAGATATTGAGGGCGAGCGAGGTAACGGTGCATGTCCTGGCATATGCTGGCGCCTAGTCAGTGCACTGAGCTCTAGCCCATTGAAGGCATCAAGAAGCCTCCGGCCCTCTGCCTCCATTGCTTCAATCTCAAGGCGAATATCTTGAGATGATTTCACCTTCTCGTCGTCCGGCGACGGATCGCTTGTAAGGATCGAAGGGGAATGTTTTAGATCGGGATTACGATTTGGGAAAGAAGAAGGAGGTGTCACAGTGCCTAGCTGCCGCATACTCCGCAAGATTGAATGGTGGGAAGCGCTGGAAAGTAAACGAAGCTCTGCACGCGACTGCGTCGAAATAGCACTCTGATCATGTCGCAACCCCGGCCTCAGGGCCGGACTGACACCTGTCATGTTTGAGGGTATGGCCCTGCGTTTAAAAGGGCTGGATGTTGAGGGACCCAAAGAGAGTGTACTTGACGACTCGCTGATAGCGCTGTCTTGTGTTGAGATCGCACTGATGCGACGACTACCACGCTTGAACAGGTTAGACACCGCTGATGAGACCGAAGATTTCGATCGGACCGAAGGTGTCCTGTGGGACTTGACCTGAAATTGATGTGGACTATAAGCTTCCGGGTTGAGTTGCGAGGCTGGTGAACGACGCTCAGTCCAGAAATGAGGGATGGAGTACAGACTCGGTTGGCTTACCTTCATGAAGCGAACGACTGTGAGAGCCCAAGGGAATGACAGGTGTCTCTGTGGGGAGAGGGGCGCCACTGGCTAAACGTTCGAATATGTTCTGCCGCAGTAGTCGGTATTCCTCGTCACTGAGCGTAAAATGAGAAATGATTTCTCACTACTGTCTGCTCCGCTTGGAGCTGTCGGAAAGGACTTACTTTAGCAAACCTTCCGTATTGGCCGCTGCCAATTCATCGAGGCGCTGTGCGAGAGTTGAACTACCTTCCAAACGTGAACCTTCGAGAGACCTCAGCAGAAGGTAAATACGGACGTTATCGCATCTGTGTGAGCTCGAGGCGTCAACCTAGGGTTGGACGCTTCGAGGGGTCGCAGGGGCGAACGGGGTGAATGATCGAGACCTGAATGTGATAGAGAATCTCGGTCGACGGATTTCTGCGACTTGGGACCAACATGCAAGAGCTGAGGGGGAGATAAATTTGCAAAGGTTTCCCGTTGCTTTCCTTTGTATTTACCATACTGCAAAGCGGTGCCATTAATGCCAACGATGGGACGATGACTGTGAGAGTACTGACGAATCGGGAACGAATGACCTGCACCACAGACCTGTCATCCTCGGGGAGATTGGTATCGTCGGATGTTCTGGAGGAAAAGAAACCCATTGTCCAATGTGACGAATGGGCTGTTGCAAGTGCTGCTGGACCTCGAGCGAGGTGGTTGAGTGCCAGGGGGTCTCCATTCCCCGCTTATCACACCGAGGAAATGAAATGAGCCAGACATCTGACACTCTGCCCACCACCACTAAATTTCGGTGCCGTCAAAGCAACTGGAATATTCCACCTAAGTATAGCTGGCCGCCTAGCCTTCCCATCGTATCTCCCGCTCACCCATGTCGCTTCTCAGGAATAGTGCATTCCAGATACTAGTACCCTTCACCTCCCATGGGCTCATGCTTCGAACATGTCTACGTGCGGTGGGCACAAGGCGCTTCTCTGTCAACCGTGGCATCCCGCCGCCCTTGAACGGAGTAAGGGTCCTCGATCTGACAAGGGTGTTAGCCGGTCCAACCTGTTCCATGCTCTTGGCAGACCTGGGGGCAGACGTCGTTAAGATAGAAGAAATATCCAGAGGAGATGACACCCGTCAGTCGTCCATGATTTCATTTCATCCTCGTTTGATGGGACCTCACAGTAAATAGGATCGTGGAGTCCCCCATCTGCCCCTGCGATAGACGATGCACCCAAAGAAACTTCTCATCTACCACCAGAATCAGCTTACTTCCTTGCGGTTAATAGGAACAAAAGATCAATCACAGTCGACTTCAAACGAGCTGAGGGCCTTGAGATCTTGCACAAACTCGTAAAGTCCTCGGACGTCCTTGTTGAGAACTTCGTCTCCGGCAAGCTTGCTTCTTTGGGTCTTGGCTGGGAAGATTGCCAAAAAATCAATCCCCGGCTCGTCTATGCTTCAATCACCGGTATCGACTTCTCCCTGTAGCGTGCTAGCCACATTTCTAACGGCTTGGGCAGGTTACGGGCAGACAGGGCCTTATCGCGAAGCCGCGGGCTACGATGTTGTAATTGAGGCTGAGGCAGGCCTGATGCACATGTTAGTGTGTTGTTTCTATCATCTCTCCGTTCCTGTGTGCTATCGACTACCATAGCACAGGCGAACCTGATCGCGCCCCATCCAAGGTTGGAGTGGCTGTTACCGATATCATGACTGGCCTCTATGCCCATGGCGCCATTATGGCAGGGTTGCGTTCCGTGAACCAAACCGGCCATGGCGTATGGATCGATTGTAACCTATTCGAGACTCAAGTAGGCGTGCTTTTCTCGTGTTCAAGTTCTCCCCCTTAGGTTGTTCAGCTAGCAGGGCTTGCTAATATAGCTTCCAATTACCTCATCTCCGGACAAGAGGCTTCTCGACATGGGACTGCACACCCTTCCATAGTACCATACCAGGTCTTTCCTTGCAAGGATGGCTTCTTAATGATTGGTGCCGGAAACGAGAAACAAGTAACCTCGTTCATTTCACTGCGTCTCAAGTTTCAACTGACTCACTGAACTGATCTCCGACAGTTCGGGCTTCTCGCTACCACGATCCTCCAGAAGCCCGAGCTTGTAGATGACGTTCGCTTTTCGACAAACGCGGCTCGCGTAGCGAACCGGAAAGCACTCATCGACATAATCTCTGCGGCACTGAAACGACACGATAGAGACTACTGGATCGAACGACTGAGTGGGGTTGGGTTCGTGTCGTTTAGAATCAGATGCATTCACATGAAAATGACTCCGATCCTTGGCAGCATTCCGTTCGGACCGATCAATAATATCGGTCAGACGTTTGCACATCCTCAGGCCATTGCGCGCGAGTCCACGGTAGAAGTCGATGTACGTGTCTCGCCTGTGCAACGTGTTTGCAAGCCTGGGACACTCTTGTTTGGATAGCATCCCCGCGCGGGCAAAATTCGAATGGTTGCGCCACCGGTTACCTACAACGGCAAAAGGATGCCAGTGAGGCGACCACCACCTTGGCTTTCGCAACATACTACGGAGGTATGTGCGTCACATGCATGCGTTGTTGCACTAAGCTTGTGTCTGCAGATCTTGCAGGAATTAGGGTATCCGATGAATGAAATCGCGAGGCTGCGTGCGCGCAAGGTCGTGTAGCGTGTGTGCCGAGCGCAAAGAAATGGGGTACTGGGGAGTGAGTCAGACGGCGCACGGTGGGTCGATGCGCAAAGCTCGAGCCGTAATAAGTATGGTGTATGTATTTGCAATGGGCATCCAAGGGTTTGCAATATTGGGGCCATGTAATGTCCGCAGGGGGGGCATTCCGAGTATGGAAACGGGCAATGCAGTGATGGCAGTGATCTCAAGGCCGATAATCAGTCGAGATCCCTCCCCGTCTGACTTGTAGTCTATTTCATAGTTCTCTACCCCCGCTATTCCCTATAGCCTCTCTTTCTTTCTTCCCTGGCCGCCATGTCTTCCCGCTTCGCAGACACAACAACGATGCGCACTTGGTCTTCCATCTACCACGATGAAAGCCCAAAGCGGCCCCCCCCTTCCCCCTCTAACAAAGCGCCCCCATGCAAGAAGCTTGACGCCAAGTCTCGTGCCGTCTCCGAAGAACCCTGTCCTCCTCCCAAGGCGCCCCAGCCTGTCGTCGCTCCGTCGTCAGAGCCGCTCGCAGAGTCATGTACGGACAATGTATGTCGTCCCGTTCGCAAAACTGTGCCAGCCGGCTCCCGCCGATGTTCCACCGAGTAGCCACCCAAAACAGTGCTAACCATCTCTTTTCTTCCCCAAAGTCGTCAAGCAATCGGGTCGTCGTCGATATGGAAGTATTCCAACAGATACTCGAGCTGGACGAGGGTGACAGCCTGGAGTTTTCCCAAGGCATGGTCAAAGAGTATCTCGAACAAACACAGGCAACCATTAAACTTATGGACGATTCCTTGTGCGCTGGTCTGTCCCTACAGAGTAATACTGATGTCTCACTCGCTCTCAGCGCAAAGCATGAGCTGACACAACTTGGCAAACACGGTCACTTTCTCAAAGGCTCCTCTGCCGCATTGGGAGTCGTCCAGGTGCAGGAAATCTGCGAGAAGATCCAGCATCTTGGCAATCGGATGGATCCCGACAAGGAGCCAGAAGTCAAGATTTCGGCCGAAGATGCATTTGCGAGGATCAAACCGTTACTGGCCCGGCTGAAAGAGGAGCATACTGCGGCGGCCAAATGCTTGAATAAACTCTTCGAAGGATCTAATCCTTGAGCTCTTGGGAATCCAGTGGGCTTTGGGCATCTGACGATGGTTGCCGTGCGACGGTGTGTGCCTCGGTATAGGCTGCACAAGCCATGCACAAGAGACGTTCGCAGCATCGGAGCACATTCTGGTACTTGCTGCGACATAAGAAGGCTGTATCCATTTTGTACTCTGACCATTTTATCCCTTGTTTGTTGACCGCGTATTTTGCTCACACACGCTCTTCCCATTACATATACGCCTTAGTTCCTACCGAGTTGTGTATACTTTTAATTACAAACTTTGATTCACCAATATTGCTCTTCGTAAGTATCGAAGATGTCAATTCCCTTCTGCCAGTCCAGATTCGAGGTAATCAGCGTTCCTGGATCTTGGTAGGACCCATCGTGAGCATTTTCCATCGAATCCGAGAAGCACACGTCCGCGAGATCACGGGACTCATTGTTATGCGACGCGACGCGTCCCAGTACTGCGACCATGTCTGCTACTATGAGCCACGACGATCTCGTACTGCCCACGCCCGAGCAGTTTTCTGCCTTTCCATATGAGCCACCCTATTCCATACAGACAGACCTCATGAAACATGTTTATTCTTCCATCGAACGAAGGCACGTCACGATCGTCGAGAGCCCGACAGGCACGGTGCGCGCTGAGTGCAATGGTCTCCCTCCGAGTCGTTGACTCTTCCTCCAGGGAAAAACTCTGAGTCTCCTCTGCTCAAGCTTGTCTTGGCTCACCGACGAAAGGGAACGTGCGCGCAAGGGACAGATGTCCCAGCAAGCGATGCACAATGCCGGTAAGATCCGTTCAACGCTTGCGAGGCTGGATGACCGTGGTCTCACCCATTGCGCGTGTGACGGTGCGGGTAGGACCGGCATGGGTTTCTACTCAAGCAGCTCAGATAAGACAAAGGGAACTTGAGGCACAAGACCGCGAATATGAAGAGAGGCTGGCGAAAGCGAGAAAGGCCGAGGCCTGTTTGCGAGCGCTGGCCAATGCAAGGGTTACGAAGCGTCAAGTAAGGCAGTTCACACTCGAGTTCACGACATCTGACACCGGAGGATAGCGAGTTCCTGCGGGATCCATCCAAGCACCTGATGAACAGAACGAAGAATGGTATCTTCCTGATCGCGAAACGGATGAAACAAAAAACAATATTTCTCCTGCCGTTCGTGAACTGATGGCAAAGTACGTCGTTTTTAAGTGTCTCATGGAGCGTATTCCCTTAAATTCAGACACAGGCTTAACAACACCGTCTCAAATCATAAACGGGTCGAAGCTCAGGAACCAACGTGTACCAAAGTTTACTATGCGTCCCGTACCCATTCCCAGCTTACACAAGTTATCCCCGAACTTCAAAAGTTAAAGTTCAAACATATCTCACACAGTCAACATTCTTCCTATGACCATAGTAACGAGGCCAACTTTATCCTACCTTCGTCCGGTCAAAGGAAGAAACGGAGCGTGGAGGTGGATGAAGAAGATTTTACTGGGACTGATCGACGGCAATGGCGAACTGTGTCTCTCGGGTCACGTAAACAGCTTTGCATCCATGAGGATGTCAGATCAAAGCCGGGTGACCTGGATGAAAAATGTCGGGAATTACAAGATGGTCAACGCGTCTGTTTGAAGTTAAGTGACGCATCTGATTATGAGTGTAGGGTCCAAGGAAAGACGGTGTTCATATCTCCCACTCCCGGAGGACCAAACGCGCTTGGTTGACCTCCGAGACCAAATCCTGGTCAGTTTATGACTCGACACTTTCGACGGCATTCATAATCATTCTCTAGGCATCTCCGAAAGATATTGAGGATCTCGCCATTGCTGGGAGGAACGCTCAGACATGCCCGTATTATGGTTCTCGTAGGGCAATCCCTCAAGCAGAGGTTCGTTATTTAATGTTCCCTACCTTTGTTTTTGTTCTAGCGCCATTGATCGTGCATGTCAGCTCGTGACGTTGCCATACAATCTTTTATTACAGAAGGCAGCGCGAGAGGCTTTAGGTATAGACCTCTCGAACCAGATTGTCATAATAGATGAAGCTCATAGTAAGTGCTGGCACACTAGAGTCGGTTCCTGAAATCACTCATTAGACTTGATTCCTACTTTGCTTTCATTATCGAGTGTCCGTGTAACATCTTATATATTGTCGACCTCGTTAAACCAGGTCACGATGTATTACGAGAAATTCCGGACACGTCTTTCTGCACTACACAATCTTCACCTCAGGCGCCTCATCAACTACATGCAGGCGATCCAGAAGGTTATGGAAGACTGGAGAGCGACCAGGTCGAAGGCTGGCTCAGCTACTGATGCGAGAACGAGAACCGAGGTTTTTACAATTTCAAATTTTATGGAAAAACTAGGAAGAAAGGCGGTGGGGATCAATTTACTTGAAATCGAGGCATACTTGAAGAGCAGTAAAGTAAATTCATTGTTTTGGGCTCTAGCATCTTCTGAACGACAATGCAGATTGCAAGAAAGATATGCGGCTACGCTGAAGCGGTGTCAAGTCAAAAAAGTCGAAGTAGGCCACCGCAGGTTTCTCATTTGTGTTTCCATGTAACATTACATCAGACTCCGTGTCCAAGAAGCCGGCAAGCCGAGGTACTCCGCCGCTCCATGCAGTTGAAGCACTCATGGTTGGGCTTGTGGGTGCAAGAGAAGGTGATCTCAAGTTTCCCACCATCCCGAAGGCGGTCGTCTCATAACAAATTACCAGACGGGCGTATCATCTTCTCCCTCGTGGGTGACAGCACGCAACATCCGGAAGAGTTGGAGATAACGTATCAGCTTCTCAATCCTTCGACAACGTTCCGTGAAGTGGTCGACAGCGCGCGGTCGGTCATATTGGCAGGCGGAACTATGTCTCCGGTTGTTGTGGTTCGCGATTGCCTGTCTCTTGTGAGCTGACCAATCGATAGATCTCAGATGTGATCGCGCAACTATTACCCTGGTTGCCCTCCGAGCGGCTATCGACTTTCTCCTGTGGTCATATCGTTCCGCGATCGCATGTTCAAACGTTATGTGTTACCAAGGGCCCGGTAGGTTCCCTCCTGGAATTCAAGTATGCCCAACAGACCGACCAACGCTTGCTCGGTGAATTGGGACAACTTATCCTGAACCTTTGCGGTGTGGTGCCTGGCGGGATGGTGGTATTCTTCCCATCATATTCGTCTTTGAACCTTGCCCAGAAAGCCTGGAACACGACGCAACATATGGACAAGTTTGGGGCGAAGAAGACGGTCAGCTTTAGTCTTTCGCGATCGAAGACGGCGCGATTGAATGTGCTATAGGTATTCTTGGAACCGCACGCCAGTAGCGAGGTCGAGTCAACATTGCGAGAGTATGCGGATGCGGTAAAAACATTGGTCCGTTTAGACAACGCGTCCCGAGTGGCTTTCCTCACCATCTGTCAGTCGACAGATGTGTCCGACAAGAGGACCGGTGCCATACTCTTCGCAGTGGTTGGCGGGAAGCTCTCGGAGGGTCTGAACTTTTCGGACGAACTTGCCCGAGCTGTTGTCGTTATCGGTCTCCCCTTTGCAAATAAAAATTCGCCGGAGTTACAAGAGCGGATGCGATACGCAAATGAAGTGGAAAAGAGAACTGGCAATAAAAGGCATCCAGGGGCCAAAGACGCTGCTTCGGAACTCTACGAGAACATGTGCATGAGCGCGGTCAATCAAAGCATCGGTGAGAGGGTTAGGCGCTTTCCACGTGTTAATAATATCCACAATCTCGCAGGCCGAGCCATTCGTCATCGTATGGATTGGGCGTCCCTCATTCTCGTGGATCGGCGTTACTGTTCGGCAAGTATCCAGAACAAGTTGCCTACGTGGATTCGGGATGGCATTGCTGTGTG
This sequence comes from Rubroboletus pulcherrimus, assembly GCA_038091165.1. Classification (NCBI taxonomy): domain Eukaryota; kingdom Fungi; phylum Basidiomycota; class Agaricomycetes; order Boletales; family Boletaceae; genus Rubroboletus; species Rubroboletus pulcherrimus. Next base: position 20,265 of record JBBPNY010000373.1, read on the forward strand.
TGACGGTTTTGGACAAACCATGAGGCACCTCAGCCAGTTTTACCGAGAGCGGAAGCAGAGCAGGTTTCCTGCAGTGACTGGTCTGAAATAGTGTAATGAGAATTTGCCTTGTTGTCTACGCGTGCTACAGAGATTGAGGTGTTCATATCTGGTGCCCTCTGTCAGCAGTGGGAGTTGTGTCTGCGCCGGCGGGCGAAGCGTGGGCCGGCTTGTTCCGGCGTCCCATTACATAATGCTACTTGTTATACTGTTCGAACCCGTCTCCTTGCACATACAATTTCTCTCCTCCGAGTTTCGCTGTTCTCCTCCCCGCAATGCTTTCGCGGCAAGCAATCAGGCGGTTTCCGTACATTCTGAGAGCCAGCGCCAGGCGTGTGCCTGCTACAGTGGTCCACCGCACGTTGGCAACTCCGGCGGTGC